>BJCM01270799.1:0-11390 GCA_018326385.1 Flaveria bidentis
ATACATATATATATATATATATATATATATATATGCTTAACTTATATATTAAAAATATCAATCTAATTTGTTCACATATGCTTTAATGTTGTGTAGTTTTCCTATGCATCTGTAAACAAGTAAACTAATTTTTTTTTATTCTTTTTCTTTTCAAATTTAGCAAAGAGAAGTGGGAAACTATAGTTATTAATATTTATATGATTTTCATTTATTTCTAAATCTTTTACCATTAAAGAAACGAATAATTTTTTTCCTCATAAATTTGTATTCTGTATTCACCCTTTACTATGTGTGTGTAAAACAAATTTAAAACAAAATCCAGATTCCTTCATCCTTTTACGTGAATTTACAATGTTAATAAAATATAAACTCTGAAATAAACAAAATAAAATATGAAGCCATTGATAAATTAATGATTTTGGAAAGAAAGAGAAAATTATAAATGTGATCCAACACCGGTCCGTTTCATTGATTCAACCGGTCCGACCCATAATCAGATGGTTTTCAATCCGACTGCCCGACGATCCGATTACAAGAACAGTGCTTTAGGTATGGATGTAATCATATGACTAATTACTAGAGTAAAACTAAACTAAAATAGATTCTTAATCACGAGTGATGGAGATCAATCATAATTGATTAATTGGTTTAAGACGGTCAAACATAAAAGTTTTCCAGAGTTGACTGATTCAGACCGGTGACACGTCATCATAGACAAATTTGTGAAAAAATAGTATTAAAATTAAAAATAGACAACTAGCCAAACTATAGCAAGAACAAGACTAATCAGGCTTCAGCTTTGGGCGCATTTGGACTGCAACCCAATCATTGATTTGGATCCTTGGTTATCCTAGAGCCATGTATAAAAGGACCCACATCTTATCCCATGTGTTACAATATTTTGATTTCACTAAAAAATCTTTAAAATGGGTGTATGGTAGGGATTTGTTGGTGATTAAAAAAATATTATTTAACCAAAATACAACATGTTAATTACTCCAACCCTCCCCTAGCGTCATTACCAACCCCAAGAGCCGAGCCCAACGTCGTGACCACGCCCCAGGTGTAATGATGGTGTGGGCGTGGTTTGTCTGATGTGGCAAAGGATAACGCCCCAGGGCGTTGTGATGACACATAAACTTATGTCATGAAAATAAAATAATTTGTTTTACGATATTTGTTATCTAATACTCGAATGACACTAATTCATTGAACATTCTAAGATGTGACACGAATTTAAAAACACTTAGTTAAGAACTATATATTGTACCACTTGATTCTTGTAGCATTCGGTTCAAAAACAAGGTGTTCAAAATCTACATCCTAATTTTCTTGGAGTTATCATTTGTGGTTGATAATTTCTTTTGGTGATAATGAAAGTAATGTCAGAAAACCAAAGTTTACGACGCACATGTAACTTTCAAAAAAAGAGACTAGTGGAAGCAATATTTGAATTTTAAGACATCTACTCGAAGAACCCTTTGAGAGTTGGTCTATGTATTGTATACATCTATATGGATTGATGACGATAAGATACCCAAAAGACTTATGGATACTTTAAACATATTTAATCATGTATTGAATTAACTTGCATGATTTAATTTTATATTTGAAGGGTTAATTGAAAAACTTTACCCTGAATTAACATGTATGATTAATCTTTAAACATTGTGTGAGATCAAACTTTACCGTTTTTCGTTTTTTGTATGATTGCAACTCTTGATATCGTGATATCGGTTTGATGTCGAAAATAAGCAAGTAACCATGCATTATGGTGCAACATTATAAAATCTACACATGGGTCACGATGATGGCCTTTTGCAATCGTCCCTTTACTGATTAAGACTAGGGATCCAAATTTCAAATATGAGTAGCGAGCTACATAAAGTCAACATCAACTTATAACAAATGTATATTACAACTTTTATATAGATGCATTTTTTATTATTTAATTGTTAAATATGGGCAATAAAATATTGGATTATAATTATCATACTATATGTGTTTCTCTAGAAAGAATAAAAAAGCATATACCATGTTTTTATATGTGATAAAACACTCATACATTCTGTTACAAAAACACTTAGATTTAACACATTTTCTAGTACATTCACACATCAAATATAAATGTTTTTATTTAATTATTTACCGGAGAATGTATCATTTGTTAACTAATTTTCAAGTAAATTTGTGAAAACTAGATAAAACCAATCAAAAATAGTTGAAATAGCATTCTTACATATATGTAATATTATGATCTTTAATGTATATATGTAAATTGGCATTTGTTAAGAACCTAACACATGTGACGAATTAGAAACTTGTGTTGGTATATGTGTTTCTTGGAGACAATCAGATGATTAGTTGAGATTGTTGTTAAAGAACATAGTTAAGGAGCCTAAGAATGTTAAGTTTAGAAATCTTTGATTGGGGAATCCGAAGATTAATAAGGCGATTGCTGATGTTGCTGGAGGTTTGGATTTGCTAGAATGTATTTGGTTTGTGCTGAAAAAGAAAAACGGGGAGATGTGTGTAGTAATGGAAGCTACAAGTGAAAAAGTTAAGGTGATTAAACAAGCGGTTTTACTTGTTGGAAGCGCAAAAGATAAAAAATGTGCTAGCTACAACCACAGAGGCTAAGGTGGTGGAGCTAGAGGAGGTGAAAAGTCGATAGACAAGTATATTTTATCGTACTTTTTAATGGTTTTGTTGGTATCATAAGTTTATGTTACAAATGTTCTTATAGGGATATAGGCGGCTTGACCTTTTATATATGAAGGTTAACGAGACTAGTTTTGAGGAAAATAACACTTGTCAAATTAAGATTATATTCATTTCCAGTTTTTGTGTCAAATGGTAACTTATGGTGAAAATGAAGTTGCAAATTTTAGGCATTTATTGAAAAATACTAATGAAAAGAATGGAAGATTTATTATGTATGTGGATGGTGGATCATTGTATATTAGATTCTTGTTGCATTAAACTGTGTTAGGATTCCTTTTCATGTTGAAATTTGATAACGGTAACATATCAAGTATGGCAAAATCTTGGTCAACTAAAAAAGTATACACGTGTGATGGTTTTGTTTGTTTGTTTGTTTAACAACGTTTGTTTGCTAGCAGCATTTTCATATTGTTTATTGCGTTATAGTGTTTATTATTTACATTTTTGTTTCAATTTTCTTGTTAATATGTTTGATAGGAGATGCGGATCTAATTATTGGTTTTTATGGGTGAAGGTTTGTGTGGTCCAGGAACACCCCCCCCCCCCCCCCTCCTTCCCTCTCTTTTTTCGACAGTAGTGTTAATTTTTTGGTCGGGTAATGCAGATTTTTTTTAATATATATAAAGTTCGCCTCTCATAAATAGTTTACTTACGCCACCGCCCCTTATGTTATGGTTCAAACTCTGCCATAGTGGATCTTATTTACTTGATCAGAGAAAATCGAAATGGATCGTGTAAATTGATGATTTGAAAAATGGGAATAAACGAGTGGAGCCTTAGTTTCTTTCTCTTTGGTTTAAATTTGTCATTGAAATGATAAGTTGATGAATCTTTTGGGTCTCCATCAGTCCAATATAAACAAAGGGAGCCTTAGTTTCTTTCTCATTGATCATCATGGCTCAATGTTTGGGGTGGGCTCAAATAAGGGCCGGCCCAATGGGCTTAATTTACCCCACACACTTCTCCAACATATAGAGCCTTCCCTCCAATTTAAAGGTGTTCTTCACTCTCCTCTCTTCTTTACAGGCTACAACGCTACTTTTCATGATTAGAAAGCTAAATGGCTACGCGACGGAGCTAGTAATCTTTTAGCGTACTTATAGTCGTTAAGTTGCACTTTGAATGCCCTTGTGCACTGCGACGCACTAAACCACCAAAAAAATTAACGCCGTTAGAAAGCTTTTAAACAACAACGACGCGGTTAATTGGGTAAAGAATAAGCTTATGAAGTGGTGGCAGCTCGGTTGCAAATCGAATATTGTTCTTCGATTATATTGCAAATCTAATTATGGATATAAAAATAGATGAAAAAACTAAATCACGAAACAAAAGAAAATATTGTTTTTCAATTATTTGTTGGCAAGCTTATATAAAAATAAAACACATCTTAAAAAAAAGTTAGTTTTTTACATAGTGGGCCTAATGGGCCTGTCAAGCTTTTGAAGAATGAAAAAGCAACAAAGTGTGCTCCTGGAAGATCGAATGATATACAAAAGCCATAAGCCGATAACACTTACCATTAAACAAACAACCATTTTTGTAATTATTTCAAAACCAGTTATCTATATTTACTGAAAGAGAAAAAAACAACCATTATAATTGCGTTATTGTAGATCATGATGAGAATTGTGTTAGTATGTAATACTTATGTTTTATTACCATAATATTAGTTTTGTCATTTAAATAAACCATCAATTACGGTACCGTTCGTATTATTTTGATGTAGGATATTGTATAAACAAAGTTCTCTGAAAAGCCTTTCAAACAACATCAAGATCAGATTATAATTATAAGATGTTGAATAACTATTGCTTTGAGTTGAAAGATCTTCAACAAATCCTACACGACGAGAAGGGAAGCAGGGTGACAACGAATAGTAGGTTGTGTAGAATGGTAGAAGGCGCATGAGATCGACTAAATTGTTGATTCATGAAAAGAATATGATTCCTAAGAAGGAGACGGTAGTGTTGAAGGTTTGAAGATAAATATCGATGATGCATGAAAAAATTTTATACGTGAAGAGGAGTCTAGGAAATATAAACTGACGAATTATATAAAGAAATTCAGGGTGTTAACAATAGTATAACGCACAAATAAAGATGATACTCACAAAATAAACATATAATACAGTAATACACTACTAAAAGGTGATAGTAATGCCTATGGAAAGTCTTTAATTGCCTGAAAAACAAAAGCATTTCTTATGTGACTTAGCTTACGTTTTGCACAAGTTTGAAAAGAAATTAGATTGTTTTGTCACATACTTTATACATAATTTTATTACCTATAGTTTAAACTCATAACCTTAAGATCAAAACTGCAACCAACCAAGTTTTATATAAACATTTTGGAATTTTGATAACTTTACATTTAATTTTTTTCCCCGAATTAGAACCAATAAACTAATTTAGTATAAATAACACCAAATAAACTTTTTATAATAAGGTTTGACAATTTTATAGTTGAGTGCGTATTATGACAATCTTTATATATTTGATTTTTTTATATATTTAGAGGTGGGGCTGTCGGTAGTGACTATTGCCATTTGCCAACGAGGGACTATTTAATATAAGAGTTGAAAAAGATAACTTCGCAGGTGATTCTTTTTAGAAATAAAACTAATAATAAAACAACGTTATTTGGAGTAACAACACCAATTATAATTATAATTATAAATCTAATTAAAAGGTTTGACATGTATTATTAAGTAGGTTTATTATATATTTTTATTTTAATAAAAAAGTGGATAAGAATAACACATGGCATTATCATATATATTCTTATTAAAATTTTCTTCTTTTTTTCTCTTATTAAATAATTATATTAATTACTAATAATATTATTTATTGTTTAAACTAAAAATAGTTTTTAATAAATTTAAAAATAATTTTTTATAGTTGTGCTATCTTATAAAATAAGAAATTTTTCTGAAACATTAGATTTTTTAAAGTACGAAATATTTAAAATTAGTGTTATAAAAAAGTAATTTTTTTATAAACCAAAAATAATAAAATGAAAAGTTATAATAAGAATTTTTAAAAATGATATTTTTTAAAAACGGATTATTTCGAAACAAAATGCTTAATGTTGTTTAGAAAATACAGAAAAAGTTTAAAACAAAAGTTTAAAAGTTGATATCATTTTTTTAATAATTATAATACATACTCATACGTTTATCTTATCTTAGAGTATCGTTTAATAATTAATAAAGTTTTATTTTATTTAATACATTATTCATTTAACTTATGAAATACACAAATTTATTAAAACTAATTTTACATATTTAGGTGGGATTTATTTAATTCATTATTATTCCACAACATATAGAACTTTTTTTAACTTAAAATAAATAAATATGAAAATAAGAGAGTTTGTTAATACTGCAATGACATACATATATGCATGTGATTTTATTTGTTTACTACTTGCTTTTGTTTATTGAGAGAGAGAAAATGATTCTCTTATGAATGTCTTTTTTACACTTTTGTCTCATAACTTCAAGTTTTGAGTCGATTACTAGTTGAAAATGTTAGGTGTAGGCTTCGGGTGGATTAATTTAAAACAGTTGGGTTCGGTCAGCGCAAGTTTTAATTAGGCCCAGTTTTAGTTAGATTATTAACTAAAGGGTTTAACCCTAATGTAGTTTATATATACTTCTTATTGTACTTGTAATATGTATCACTCAATAAAAGGAAAACCCTAATTGTCCCAAAGAGGATGTAGGTTGCACACGGCAACCGAACCTATATAAATCTCGTGCCTCTATTTATTGTTTATTGTTCTTAATTTGTGTGTTTCGTACCAGTTTGATCCTAACTGAAAATATACTGTTTTTGATCTCATTCGAATAATATTCAGTTGTCACAAAGTGATAAAGATCAATTAGCCCAATTTCTTAAATACACTGAATCCCCGTTTGACACTTCTCTTTACGCTAAATAAATAAAAGATTAGCCTAAATGTTGAAACTCAAAATCAAAATCACCAAAATTAAAAAACCAGTTAACTCATATAATTACGAGCGTGTTAGAATTGAATACGAGTTGAACTACCAACTCATACTCAACATGTATTAACTTGAATTTCTAAACAATAGTCTCCGTCTCTAAATAAGATGTGTCGATTATTTATCAATATAATAATGTCAAAATCATCATCCAATATTTAAAATTATCCTTTATGTTTATATAATCTACACAACATTTTGTTAATACCTGTTTTGTTTCATAATATTTTTAGTTTTTTCCCAAATAATTCTTTTGCTAAAACTGATAACATAACATGATTAAATGAAAGTCATGAAATATCACAAAAACGTTTCACATGATAATTTATTATGTAATCCACAATACACATATTAATTAATATATAAATAATCATAGATAAAATATTAAAGACAACAACTAATCTTTGTGTATATAATTATAATATAAGATAAAAAAAGGTAGTGATGCGTTCAAGATTTAAAAAATATAATGAATATTTGCAAAGAAAGCAATGTGTAACATGGGGCTATTTAATTTATGGACCACCAACGTGCATTTATCATAACAATAATAGAATAAACATGATTGCATGTATCTCAAATTTGACCATCATTGATTTCATTTTAAAAGCTAACATTTTCGTGTAAAGCATTGTTTCAATTATACAAACTACTCAAATTGATTTCGATTTATTTCTTGCTTCGGGTTATATTAAAAAAACACTTCTACATAACCGGATATTTAAAATATTAGAATTAATAGAAATCCTTATCTTGATATTGTATTTAATATTTTATTAATGATCATTTAATTTGTAGTGACTTATTCAAATATCAATTAAGATTGTTGTTTCAATGTTAATCGGTGTTTTAATTGAATTCGATTGAAGATCTAGTGTATGTTACACATGCATTGGATATGTATTCCGACAACGAATTCAAAAGTTTGAGGGTTTTTTTTGCCTCATACAAAACAAAACAATACATGAGAAAAGTGAATCATAACTAAACGTATGATATGTTTTTAGTTTAAATTACTCTTTTTTACTATTATCATTTATCATATACAAAAAGGCAGGCTTTCAATTTATTATTTCACTAATATATATTCAAATTTATTTGGCAACATTGTAAAATAAATGAATATACAATCAATTTAACTAGTCTATCTTCTTTTAAAAAAAGTATATAAGTTCATAGATAAAATGAAAAAAAGCTATATGACTTGTCTAGAAAAACTAAAAGTAAACAATCACGTTTTTATATTATTTAAAACCTGAAAACATATTTAATTGAATAGAAAACACTAGTTTGCAGGGAACTTGCAAGTTATTAGCTTTACATAAAACAATGACATGAAAGACACCAATAGTGGGCACATGGTATATACAAAACCATGGTGTTTGTTTGGTCCCAATAAATATTATATTACAAAAATAATTCACATGTGCCTTTTTTAATTATATTGTTTAATATGCATTGGGTCCACACATGTTTATGCTTCCACAACACAACTTAGTACACACCAAATTTAATAATTAACAGAAGTGTCAGCCATATTAGAGTATTATCTAATATATTGTTATACTTGATTCCTTTTATACACTCCTTTGTATTAGCCCAATTTATTATTCATCTAATATATTAGACTTGCACAATATATATATATATATATATATATATATATATATATATATATATATATTAATAAAAGAAGGTTTATTTCGCCATTTGTTATTCTTAAACGATTTGTTTTGACACTTGTTATTTTTTTAAGTATCCTCACTTTATTTTCCTTTCAAAAGAGTATTAAATTAATTTAAAAACTCAAACAATTTTTCTCTCTTCATAAAAACTAATTTGACCAATTGATATATTTTTCTCTCTCATCTACATTTTTTAAAGAGTTAATTACATAAATGGTCCCTGTGGTTTATGCAAAATAAAAGGTTTGGGTACTAAGACTTTTTTGTAACAGGTTGGGGTATTGTAATTTAAATTTTGTAACGAGTTAAGGTACTAAGACTAACAGACGTTAATTTTTCTGTTAAATTTAAGTTAAATGACTAAAATACCCTTTGAGGGGCTATTTTTGTAATTCTATATATTTACTTTATACAGGGACCATTAGTGTAATTAGATACAACTTTTAAAAAGTCAACCCCTTTCCCTGTCAGCCTCCATCACCACCACCACCACCACCACCACTACCATATACCCACTGTTACCACCACCCAACCCTTATACCCATCGGCCACCACCGTCACAACATCACTATCACCATTATCCCCACCTCCACCGTCACACCAACAGCATCATCTCACCAAACCCCCATTCCCTTTCTCTTGTTAACCCCCAAAAACCCCAAACCCACACACTATTGTCTCCATCCCACTCGCATTCAAATCACCATCACCACCACCACTAAACCACCGTCACTGCCCACCATCAACTCGTTGCACCCTTCCTTATCCGAACACACCACCACAACCAGATCCAAACATATCAGTGGTTCCCCCAACTCGTGACTTGTTTAAAACCCTAAAACCCAAATTAAACATTAACTCGAGATGAATCGGCAGTGGATGGTGCCATGGTGGTGATGATGAGATGTTGATGATGGTGAGATGGCGCCGATGATGCGACGATGGAAATGGTAGTGATGATGTTGTTGTTTGATTTAAAGAAAAGATGGTGTTGGTGAGGATGATGTGACGAGGTGGGGACCGACGATGGGGTCTAGCGGTGGTGGGCGATAGTGGGGCTGGTGGTGATGGTGGGCGATAGAACCCCACGGTGGGAGTTGGCGGTAGTGGTGGCCGCTGGTGGTGGGGGTTGACGGTGGTGGTGGCCGCTGGTGGTGGGGGTTGCCGGTGGTGGTGGCAGTTGGTGGTGGGGGCCGCCGGTGGTGGTGGCCGTTGGTGGGGGTTGCCGGCGGTGGTGGCCGCCGGTGGTGGTACCGCTAGTGGTTATATATATGTGTGTGTATATGTATAGTATATATATATGTGTGTGTGTATGAAATTACAAAAACACACCTTCATTTATAATAAATGGCACCAACAATCCCTTTAATTACACTAGTAGTCCTTGTATATTAAAAAGACAAATATGCCCTTGTATTTAACAGAAAAACTAACGTCAGTTAGTCTTAATACCTTAACTCGTTACAAAATTAAAACACAGTACCTCAACCTGCTACAAAAAACCCTTAGTACCCAAACCTGTTATTTTGTATAAACCACAGGGACCATTTTGCGTAATTAACTCTTTTTTAAAAAATCAAACTATGTTTTAAATATACATTTTATTAAGAAAATTTAAATTCATATATTTTTTAAAGTATTAAACCTTTTGAAACAAAATATTTTAACTTAGTCTTTATTAAAATAATTATAAAAAAATATGGAATTTTCTAAAAGTAGTTTTATTAAATCAACCAAAATAATTAGAAACTTGAGTTTTTAATAAACAAGATTTTTATAAACAATAAATTATTATAAAATAAAAATATTTAAAAATAAAACTATTTAGATAAAAGATTTAAAAATAGTATAATTGTTTTATCTCTTGAACAAGTACGTATGTATAATTTTATACATATTTTATATTAAAATATCATACTGTAACTTTTCATGTATATTACTAACTATAATATGTTTAACTAGACAATATATTTATCTATATATTTATCTGTCTATAACTTATCTATTGTTTATTTACTTGAAATAGTTATGCATATGCAATTATAATCATATTTTATCTTCAAAATGATTTTATAATTCATAAACTTTTTATTACTAATTATTTATTATTTTATTTATTCAACACGTGTAATATACGGGATACTAACCTTGTGTGCGTGTGTGTGTGTGTGTATATATATATATATATATACATATATATATACATATATATATACACACACACGCATATACTTATATTCCGTACGCTTGAACACAAGAAACACATGCTTAGGGAGTTATTAAATCGTTGATCATTATACAAGCAATATTAAGTAAATAAGTGTAATATTTAATGCATAAACAATGTACATATATATCATATCGTTTAAAATATAAATACATGCCAATTATGTAACTAGATAATTATCTCTTTTCATAATCTTTCTACTCTTAATAAAAAAGTAAATGCGGTGTCACGGGTCAGCATTATAATCATCGTCACCTAAATTTTTCCGTTTTTCTCTCCTATTAAATAATTACCTTAGTTACTAATAATATTATTTTTATTACTTTTTAATATATAATAAATTAAGAAAGAAATCTATTTATTAAGGTTATTTCTAAATATTGATATTTTTAAAAAGTTAGTTTTTTAGAAAACATAAAATAATCAAAATTAAGAGTTGTAATAAAAAAAAATTAAAATGACATTTTTATATGGTCTGGTTTTGAACAAAATTCTTTATTTTAAAATAAAAATAAAAATAAAAATTTTAAAAGTTGATATCATTACTTTATTATTTCAGTCATATCATATCTTAAAATATCATTATATAATTAATAAAATTATTATATTAATATTTTTATTTATTCAATACATGTAATACATGTATTTACTAAAGTTAGTTTACTAAATCTGAGTAGATGCTTATATGATTTTCATAACTCTCTATTTAATGAAATGTGTCGAAACTGTTAAACACGCCTCTTCATAT
>BJCM01270801.1:0-21439 GCA_018326385.1 Flaveria bidentis
CTCCAGCAATATGAGTGAAGTTCTCGAACTGCTGCTTCAGTGAGTCCTTCTTTGAGTCGTTGGAGCAAGAATACATCTGAGCAAGTGCATCAAACAATTCTTTGGCAGTCTTGCAATGCTCGAACCCCACCATGATAGAGTTCGGTATTGCGGTCATGAGAATTGTCATAGCATTGCTGTCGATGTCCATCTTCTTCCTGTCTTCATCAGAATAGTCCTCGACAGCTTTCTCTATCATGGCATCGTTTCCACCAGGTGAAGCCACCTTTGGCTTGTATGGTCCATTGACTATAGAGTTCCATATTTTGTTGTCTTGGTATCTAATGAAGCCTTGTATTCTTCTACTCCAAGACCTGAAGTTTTCAGGGGTAATGATGGGAGCTTTTGTCACTGTTCCCATCTCTACCTCGAATTTGTTAAGGGCCATTTGAGTGAGTGGATTGTAGGGAGGAGTGAAAAATAGATTGATTTGGATGGTTAGATCACGCAATCAAGAGCCTGAGAAGCTCTGATACCAATTGCAGGATCGGTCTTTGTCACTTAAACACAAATGTTTTCTCTCAAACTCACCTAGAATCATACTCGGTTAAGAATCAATAAGAGTTGATCTCAAGATGAAAAGTAACTAAGAACACAGAAAGATAATTTTCAAGATACTTTTAGATACTGATTCTCAACTCACGATACAAAGATTCTTACAAGCAGATGATAATCTTATCTCTATGAGTTACAAGGAGAACCTATATATAATACGATCTACAGCCGGATATACTTTGATACCAGCTGGGATCCTTTAGCTAAAGCCTATACTACAAGACTATAGTTAAGGTATCTCGGATAAAGTCTTATCTGAGATTTGGTAGTCAGGACATGTCCCTGACTTACCTTTTGTCACCAACTAAAGATGGCAACTATACTATCATGAAAAGGTAAACAGTGGAATAAAGTATGGTCAACAACATGGCTCTTTGGGAAGACGTCATGCTGTATCAGAAGTCTGCAGCGGAGTGTCAGAGACCATACTTGTGTCCACTGGTTATAGCAGTGTCTTCCGAAGGTTAAATGGCTTCGGAAGAGTAAGTACTTCTGAAGCCACTTTATACTTCGGAAGAGGTTGCTTCTTCCAAGGCTTGGAGACTTCTTCTTTTCATCATACTTCAGAAGTGGTCTTTACTTTATTCTTCTAAGTCTTGAACTTCAGAAGTATGCATTTGTCTTCGGAAGTAGAGTTCTGTCTTCAGAAGTTGGACTTTCCCTTTGTATTCAGAATAACTCTACAACCTTCGGAAGTTCCATGATAAGCTTCGGAAGCCTTTGCATGTAGCACCAAAAATAACTTAAGTGATCTAGTTTTGGTTGCATTAGCCTTCTTCTTGATCCAACAAAGACAGATTATATTCTAAAGACTTTTGAAGACATTCTTTTATCTAATGTACTTTACCAAAAAGTTGGACCAACTTTCCACTGCAACTCTAATGACTCTCAAACTTTCACAAGTTGGTGAAAAGGTTCATGCTTTTGGTAATTGTACATTAAGGTCTTGAGTCCTTTACTTCATACTTTATGTACTTTTATCCTTTTTGTAATATATTAGGATGTGAGCTATAGCATCTCATAGTCACTAGTCATAAAGCAATCTACATTGATTTTGTTGTTGTCTAGATCAAGTATCCATTTGGCCTTTAAAGTATTTTCGGCTGTAGGATGTAGTATAAGTATCTCAAGTCTTTATAACTTATCTTAACGCTTGTAATAGAACTTGAGGGACATATACAACATCCTTGAAAAACAAAACACTTGTGTTGTTTCTATTCTTGTTCTGTCTTATATTTGCTAGTGTTCTAAGTGTCAATCTTGTGTTACCAGTTCTCTATTTGATGTGTTAAGTGTTCTAAATTGTCTCTCCTCATTGTGTGTTATGTTGTAAATGACCAGAACTCCCATAAAAGGTCCTATAGTTGGTATTAGAGCATTCTAGGCTCTTGAATATAAGATCTCACCATCTTAAACTATCTATCCTTATTTTGTGTTGTGGTGGCAAAGAATAGAAGGTTTCATCAAGTCACAAGACTCCAGGATGTAAGAATCTGAGTCTTAGGACCTTACATACCAAGCACCACTTGAGCTGTTGTTGGAGGTGGTATGATTCCAAAGGTTGTGGCTGATTATTTTGATGAAGACAGAAAGAAAGTAGAGATTGATCAGAAGGCCATGATAGCCCTTCAAACTGCTATTCCAAACTCCATGTATAGAGGCTTTAAGAAGTGCAAAATAGCCAAGCAGTTGTGGGATGCACTGAAGCTAATGTATGAGGGGTCAACTAAAGCTTGGGAGAACAAGAACGATCTCCTAAAGAAGCAGTTTGAGAACTTCACCTTTAAAACAGGTGAAACCATCACTCAACAATACTTCAGTTATGTTGAGATTGTGGACACTCTAGTGGATGTTGGAGTAACTCTTGATAACAGGGACATTGTAAGGAAGTTTATGTCCTCTCTTCCTGGGCAATGGACACAATACTGTGTGGTTATCAAGAGGACTGAGAACCTTAAGACCCTCACTCTGACAGAGTTGTATCGTATTCTTAGTTGATACCAGATGGGGATGATCATGCAAGGTTCATCTGGTAACTCTAGCAATCAAAAAAGTTTAGCCCTGCATGTGGTTGAAAGGGATAGCATAGAACCTTAACATCATCTTATATTTAACCCTGAAAATGCCACTCGAACCCAGAGCTAGCTGGTTCTCCCCGAAATGCGTTGAGGCGCACAATAAGGTCCTTTCATCACCTTCCCGGAGACACCAAGAGAAAGCTACACTCAACGAAGCCCATTCCAAGAGACAACCTCTTCACATGCCTTTGTGTCTTTTGATGAAAGCACAACCAACTTTCTATTCACCCTTCAAGACCTGGATTGTATCCATCCACATGATCTGGAGTACATAGAAATAGTCCAGTAGATGGCTCTTCTCACTCATAGAGCCAAGAAGTTTTACAAGAGGAGAAGAAGGAAGTTTCCATGCAATGCAGCTAGTAGAAATTTTGGGCTGGGATAAAAACAAAGTAAGTTATTATAACTGTAACCAAATGGGAAACTTTGCAAGAGAGTGCAAGGAACCAAGGAAAAATGGTGGCTAAGCACAAACTAGACCAAACTACACTAAGAAAAACCACCCAGAATGAGAAGCCAAAGCAGCAAGCTGTAGTTGTTGTTGAAGAAGGAGGCTTTGACTGGAGCTTTTAGGTGGAATATTTATCTCCAAACCAAGCACTGATAGCTGACCATGATAAAGCAAAGGTATTGGAACATTTCTATACACCTGAATGTATTCCTAAAGTTAATAGATATAGGTTCTACAACATAGAGATGAGATCTGATCTTAAGTCCTTGAATATTTAAAATCTGATTTTAAAAGAGCTGAAAATGACTATAAGTTAAAGATAGAGGACTTAGAGAAACCATTTCAACTTTTAAACATGAGCACATAAATTACAAGACTCAAATCAAAGATCTCAAAACTAAGTTGACCGAATGCCAGGCTAAGCTTGTGATCAGCAAAGCCAGGGTAGAAAAAATTGTTCTTGAATAAGAGACCTTCAAGAACATTATATTATTATCCTTTCATGAAAAACTTTATTATCAGAATAAGCATCCATTGGAATCTAGTGAGATAGCTCCTCCATACACAATCTTATCAGTAAGATCTCCTAGATATGAACTTGTGAAGATGAGCTACCTATCATAGACCCCTTGGCTAAAGAGCATGAAGAAGCGATAGTGGAGAATGCCTCTAAAAGGAGTGAAGAAGAGGATTCTAAGAAGCGTCACTATCCTTCTAAGGAGAGTAAGATGTAAGGCCCCGTTTCCGAGAGGCTCACAGTTGGCCAATCATCTCACATAAAACTAAGTCTTAGGCGCATGGGCACTATGCAGCCGCATGGCCTTCTAGTGCATGGGGAACACGTAGGCGCATGGGGAACTTCTGGGTGCAAGGGCACTATTAGGGCACGTGGCCCATCACTTAATTATTCTGGGAAAATTCTAGGCGCATGGGCACTATGCAGGCGCGTGAGTGCCTAGGCACATGGGAAATCTAGGCGTCTAGGACACTCAGCCAAATTCAGCCTTTTTCAAGTGCATGGCTACTATTTGGGCACATAAGCCTTTGGGCGCATGGGACACTTAGGCGGTTTAGACCGTTGGGTGCATGGGCCTGTTTTAGGAGCATGTGCAGCCAACTAATACTATCAATCATCATAATCAGTCCCAATCATCAATCTAGCATGCTCTAAGCTTATCACTAACATTCAAAGCATCATCACAAGAACATAACTCAAACACATCATCATAAATACCCAAAATCATCACCCACCCGCATTCATATACACACATACATACGGGTTCAATACCCATGTAAACAAAAACAATCACACATGCATTTCTAGTGCCAAAATCGTATAAAACATGTAAAAAGGGGGTTCTAGAACTCACCTTATGCAACTTTCGGATGAACTTCCTCAAACCCGAATGCACTTTGTGTTTAATCACCTAAAACCCACCAAAACACAAACACAAAAACACATAAACACATAACCGAGGCATAGGCCGGTTAAGAAGATCACAAAATGACGAATTCTTCCTTGAATTCGTTTTCTTACTTGTTCTTCTTCAAACCCGAGCTCTGCTCTTTCTCTCTCTAGAAATATCCGAATAAAGTGTGCGTGTAGACAACATTGGCGGCCATGCCCACCTTTTACACCAACTTTCGAAACTTTTGTCCTTTTTGACACTTTTAACCTTTCAACTTCGGTTAAATTGTGTTTCTTTCTTTTTCTTCACTTTTATTCTTTCTTTCCCGTCTTTAAAAATATCCGGGTGTTACATAAGAAGACTGTGATGACCAAGTCTATGAGAAATAACTTAATCAGGAAGAGCAAGAGAAATGCAAAGAAAGTTCAAGAGATCAAGGCCACTTTCAATTCTAAGCATATACTAATTTGAACTCTAATACCAGGAGTTCTAATTTAGTTTCAACTCATCCCAACAGAAAAAAGAAGGCTGATCAGTTGTGTACCACTACTGCACAACCTAAACCATCCAACTCCAAAGGAAGTTCTCACCCTAAAAGAACTTCAACTGCATCTGTAGAGATAAAGGTGGAGAAGGAAAGTGATCAAGTTCAACTTTGTTTATAGAAGAAAGCTCTTCGAAAGAAGAAGATGGAATTTGTCATATGTTAGAGTACTTCTCATCTTGCTAAGGATTATCCTTAAAATCCAAAAGGCACTCTTCACATGACCAAGAAAGAGACTTCTAAGAGCTTCAAGAAGAAGCAAGCTTCTGAAGGAAAATCTCTTTCCTTTGGAAGCTCCAAAATGAAGATGAAAGCAAGTGGAAAATTGCATTCGGAAGATAAATTGATCACAGAAAAAGGGAATACTTTTAAAGCACTGAAGTCTGCTGCAGTGCTAGCAAGATCTTTTAAAGGTTTAGTCATCAAAACTCTCAAAGTCAACAAAACTTCTAAAGTATTGAAAGTCAAGTCTAAGCTTCCAAAGCTGGTGTGGAAGACAAAGAAAGACCAAATGACTGAAAGTTCTCCATCAACATTAGCAAAAGATCCTCAAAACATGACTATAGGATATATTACTATTGCATTACCTTCAACTTCTTTTGATGAGCCCACGGCCAATAAGGCTTGGGTTTCCAAATATAGCTAACCATATCTTATGTGGAGGAACATCTAAAGACAAACGAGACGTATGGATCATTGATAATGGATGTTCCAAGCACATGACAGACAATAGGTCACTACTCCAAAAGTTTGAAAAGATTAAAGGAGTACCAATTGCTTTTGGAGAAGATCCTGGTGGTTACATCAATGGAAGAGGCAAGGTCATAAATGGTAAACTTAGCATTGAGAAGGTAAACTTTGTTAAGGAGCTAGGATATAATCTTCTTAGTGTATATTAGTTTTTTTATTAGAGTCATAACATGCTCTTTTCTAGTGCATGAGTGCATTATTTTCAAGCCTAGGGTGGTCATTCCTCGTGAGCATATCCTTCTCAAAGCCCCCAGGAAAGGGAACATGTACAAGATGGACTTGCAAGAAACATCACCCTCAGGATAAGTTTCATGCTTTTTGTCTAAAGCAAATAGTGATGAGTCTTTCCTCTAGCATAAAAGAATGTGCCATGTAAACTTTAAGAACATGAATAAACTGATTAAAATGATTTGGTAACTGGAATGCCAAAGAAAGAGTTTATAAGGTTAAAACCATAAGATGTGATCAGGGAACTAAATTCAAGAACCAAATCCTTGATACATATTGTGATGAAATAGGTATTATAATACAATACAATGCTCCCAGGACTCCTCAGCAAAATGTTATTGCTAAGAGGAAAAACAGGACATTGATTGAAGCTGCAAGAACTATGTTGTATGATTTTAAGCTTCCCATCACCTTCTTGGCAGAGGCAATCAACGTTGCCTGTTATGTGCATAATAGAGTTTTAGTGGTTAAGACACATGGTAAGACTCCTTATGAACTTTGGCACAAGAGGAAACCTTTCATTAGTTTTCTCAGGTCATTTGGATGTCCTTACACCATCTTGAATACCAAAGATCAAATTGCCAAGTTTGCTGAGAAATCAAATGATGGACACTTTATTGGATACTCTTCTCTAGCCAAGGCTTATTGAGTATACAATCTTAGAACCAGAATAGTTGAGGAGTCTTCCAATGTGACCTTCAATGAACACACACCCAATGTAAATGGTTCTGGTCCTGATTGGCTATTTGATCTTGATTTAGTTGCCAACTGTTATAACAAATCTTGTGAAAATGTTTCAGGATCCACAAATATTTTACCAATAGGTGATCCTGATCCAAGATTTGAGCTGAGAAGACCTTCAAGCAACACTACTTTAGCTCCAGTTGTAACTAACCCTGCAAATGGAAAACCAATCAGCATAACAATGACAAATTCAGCTGATACATCTAAAATGCCTTCAAATTCTTGCATAGAGGCACAAAATTCAGATGTAGGAGCTTCAAATGTAGGACAGAATAGTGATGGTGACAGTGATCAAGAATTTCAGATAGTGATAACCATCCCATTGAAGACAACATCAATGATGTTACACACTTATTGGATTAACTTTCACTTGATAAGTGTGCTGATGTTGTGGGAGAAACCTCAATGCTAGACCTAAATTTTTCTAATTTGGATCTGTCTCTGCAACTTGCTTGATCCCTCAGCTAAGGATCCACAAGTCTCATCCCACCTCAAACATTATTGGAAATGTTGATACAGGGGTAAAAACAAGAGGACCAACCCATGATGCAAATGTTTGCCCTCACTCTTGTTTCTTATCTCAGATAGAGACTATGCAGGAGGAGCTGCTTCAATTCAAAAGGCAAAAGGTTTGGAACATATGTCTTCTTCCTCACAGGAAGACTATTTTAGGAACCAAATGAGTTTTTAGGAATAAAAAGGATGATAGAAGACTTGTCATCAAAAACAAGGCAAAACTGGTTGTTCAAGGGTACACACAAGAAGAACGAATTGACTACACAGATGTCATTGCTCCTGTTGTAAGACTGGAAGCTGTAAAGATATTCTTAGCTTTTGCTACATCCAACAACTTCAAGGTCTACCAACTTGATGTCAAGTGTGCTTTCCTTTATGGAGTGATTAATGAAGACGTATATGTCAAACAACCATCTAGATTTGTAGATCTTGATCATCCTGATTATATCTGTAGGCTTGATAAAACTCTCTATAGGTTGCATCAAGCACCAAGAAATTAGTATGAGACTCTATTTTAGTATCTCTATCAGCATGGAAACAGAAAAGGTAATATAGATGGAACTCTCTTTATCAAAGAAATAGGGAATGACTTAATGCTAGTTCAAGTATATGTAGATGACATCATCTTTGGTTCAACTAATCCAAAGCTCTGCAAAGACTATGAGAAGCTGATGAAGGATAGATTTGAAATGAGTGCCATGGGGGAACTCAATTTCTTTCTAGGAATTGAAGTGAAGCAAGTTGAAGATGGCATCTTCATAAGTCGGGCAAAGTATGTTCAAGACACTCAAAAGATTCAACATGACTAAGTGTAAGGTTGCTAAGATACCCATAGCAAGAAAACACTCCCTTGGGCCTGACCTTAACGGGGACTGTATGGATGAACATATTTACAGGGCTATGATTGGGTCTTTTATGTACCTCACAGCTAGCAGGCCTTATATCATGTTTGCCACATGTGTTTGTGCAAGATATCAAGCCAACCCCTAGATATCACACCTAATCATTGTCAAGAGAATTCTAAGATATCTCAAAGGTGCACCAATACTTGGCCTTTGGTATCCAAAGAATTCCGACTTTAATCTGTATGCATATACAAATAGTGACTATGGTGGATGTAATATGACTGCAAAGTCTACATCAGGGGGATGTCAGTTCCTTGGAGGAAGGGTTGTCTCATGGCAATGCAAGAAGCAATACTGTGTATCCGCATCAACTACTGAAACTGAATACATTGATGCTCCAGGCTGTTGTGCTCAAGTGCTTTGGATTCATAATCATATGCTAAATTATGGATTCAACTTCAAAGAGACTCCCATTCACGTAGACAATAATAGTGACATCTTTATCACAGAGAATCATGTGCAGCACTCAAGGACAAAACACATCAATATCAGGTATCATTTGATTAGAGATAATTTTGAGAAAGGCCTAATCAAACTAGTCAAAGTTAACACAAATGAACAATATGTTGATCTGTTCACAAAGGCTTTTGATGAACAGAGATTTAAGTATTTAGTGTCAGCTATTAGGATGATCAACTTTGAGTAGCTTTTCTTAAAACTTAATCATATTATTTCTAAAACATCTGTGTGTACTAAGTTCTCTATTCTATCACTTACATAAACCCTTTTTTACTTTGGAAGAACAAAAGTATTTTTGAAGACATTCCTTAGATATTCAAAAAAAATTATCCTTCGAAAGATATCCTTTTACCTTCAGAAGAAATTTATATTTTTAAAACAAACAACTACATAAAAGAATTTACCTTTGGAAGAATTTTCACAATATCTTCCGAAGCTTAACTTCTTCATAATATACTTGTATGTTTTAAAGAACATTTTTCTTCCGAAAGCAATTAACTCAAGGAAATTTTTATTATAACTTTCAAGTGTTGATCTCTTCTGAAGCAAAATTTTCAATACTCTTTGGAATATCTTCCGAAGCCAATTTGGCTTCGGAAGCTTTTCATTAAAACTTCCGAAGAAGAATTACCATCAGAAGATTTTTGACTTCCAAGAAAACTAACTTTTGGGTAAAAGAAAACACCTTTTAAGAGATGGGACCGATATTCAGATTTCAAAGTTTATCCTCTATTATTTACTTTGTTTGAGATCTATTTCATATATATACCTAACACTTCTCCCTCTTTTCATATCTTCTTCCTTTGAACTTTTACTAAACCTACATTCACCTAGAAACCACCCTTGGTATTCACTTCCTTCACCTCTATGCTTTCTAAAATGGCCAACCTCAACCGCATAAATGACCCAAATTTCTCCATGCAACTTCACAGGCAACATAATCTGGTTGCTCTGTTGCACTCTGAGAATGATCCTAGTTTCTTAGAGGTTTATCAGTTTTTGGCTTTATCAAAATGTTCCACCTCCCTTACCATTGATCTTGTTCTTTATAAGGATCATTTACATAAATTTTGGAAGACCTGCCAAGAGGTCATCATGGTTGGGGAGAAGGCACTGTCTTCTATAGTGTAGGGGAGGAAAATCTTCATCACTCTAGCCTTCATCAACACCCACCTTCAACTAGATGATGAGGATGCTGAATTGCCATTCCCAAAGAAGTTGTTAACCACTCCTTCCAACAGATGGGCTATGAAGGAGATTTGTCTGTCAAGACCTTTAGGATATGGAAGGTGTCCTCCCAGTGAAAGTACTTACTTCATGTGGTCATCCACAGCTTGTTTAACAAGCATGGAGCCTGGGACCACATTCTTAAAGATCTTTCCTTCATAGTTCATAGGATGGTTCAAGTGGTCAAGTTCAGGTACTCTCAGTTTGTTTATACAAATTTTCTTGCTAACTTAGACTCCTTAGAGCATTATATGTGTCCTAGATATGTTCAACACATTCTTAACTGTGAACAAGACTCACAGTTAAGGAAATCTGTTAGGACCGTGTAGGTACAGAATACTAACTGATAATACGTGAAACCAGATCAAATACTATGGAATCCTATTTGATTGGTGATCTAATCAGTGAGAACGTTAACTAGATTGATATAAGATTATTCTAAACCTTAAGAACGAGTAGGAATCGATCAAGAACAAACTATGAAGTTGGATTGGCTTTCTTGGACGTTCTGGATGGCTAGGGTTCGTGTATTCGAAGTGTTCTCTCATTTGTTATTGAATTCTTATGTTTTTTCACGAAATAAGCGGTATTTATAGGTTTGTAGTTTCCATTCATACGACTGAACCATTAGCATGGTTTAGTCGTGCGACTGAATCATGCGATTGAGTCATGCGCACGACTTAAGGTTCAGTCGTGCGACTGAGTCAATCTTATGTCTCAATCATACGACTGATCCAGTCTCCTCGTTCAGTCGTGTGACTGGTCCATAAGGATGATGTATTCATGCGTATGATCCATTAGTATGGTCCATTAGCATGAATACTCATCCGACTAGGTTGAATAATTTCTCAATCATTATTGACTAAGAACTATGTACAATAACTTCAAACCTATATAATAAGTTCATACATATGAATTATACTCAACACAATAATAATATGAAATAAATAAATATTAATAAGTATCAACCACATATTATATATTATTGAAACAATTCATTAAATAAATGTAAGACATGAAAGACTTTTACATTGAAGCTCATAAACTAGGAACATGATGTATCTACAAATCAGATAATATTCTTAAAGTGGGACAGATAAAGCCCAACATCTTTAAAATTTGAAGAAGCCAACTATTGGCTTCTCTAGGCTAGGAACAACTCTTGTCCCCAAAATGTTAGAGCTCATTGCTCAATATGACAACCTAGCAACACAAGCTAGTGTTGGACCCACGCCTTCTACCTCTCAACCATCCAAATAGCCACAAATTACTCTCACCTACCAAAGAAGATCCAAACAAACGCCTGCATAAGCTATTCAGTTTATGCAGGCCCCCATATTACTACCCACACAGGAGGAAATGGACACTGGAGCTCCCACTTCCCCTGAGGACCACTCCCATCTCTTCAAGAATCGGTGTTGAGGTTCCTCATGCTTAGCCTGATGAGCTCGTTAGCCCAATAGCCTTAAGCCTTCACTCTGAGTCTCAACATGCAAGTGAACAACCTTCAAGGGAAAGCTAATTCTTAGCCTTGACTTTTATGATGATGGAGACTTGGGATTTAGTGAGTAACATGAATCTCTCTACTCTTCCCCTACTCAAAGAGAGATGAGTGCTCCTACATCTCTTTTGTCTAGCCCACATCATTCACCTACTACTATGGTGGATCTCCCTGAACATGTTCAGGAGGTTCATATGGAAGAGGCTCTAACTTCTCTAAGTGATTACATTACTAAGACATCAACCATGGCAACTCATCTCCTTGACACTTCTGTTGAAGCTGTCAGTGAGCAGAGGAAAACCAGCAACCAAGAACTTGATGGTGGTGAGACTAAGGACTTTAGTCAATAATCTCATCCCACATTGACTCTTCTGCTGAAAAGGAAGGGAATTTAAGACTAAAATTGCAAAAAAAAAATGTCCAAAACTTGCACCTATTTAGTGACTAAAGTTAGTCACCTTAAATCTCAAGTAACTACCTTACAAAATAGTGTCAATGATCAACAACTTAAGATATCCTATCTCAACGAAAAACTACCTGGGAGACCTTTAAGAAGAGCTCAACCAGGAACACAAGAAGCTGTGGATGTGATTGAGCTATCTCCTAGCTTACCTATGCAAGTGGGTGATGCTACTAAAAAGGGGTAGAAAGTCATTACAATCATAGAACCTAGGAGTTCTTCACAGTGTATGGACACTGAGGACTCACCATCCTTACTTGCAATTGTTCATACTCAACAACTTTCTCAAGTTAACATTAAAGTGGACTCTATAGACTCTTTCATTCAGAGTCTCTTTAAGCAAGGTATACCAAGGGCTGTGTCATCTCCACCTCAAGGAACTTCCAACTACAACATAGGGTGGAGGTATGATACTGATAGATGAGCCCTTATTCTTCAAAGAGTTCAAAGGAAGCAAGAGGTCTTCAACTTTCAGACCTTGAACTACTATGAAGGTCTTGACCTTATCAACATGCCACTTGTCAACCCAAGCCAATCTAGACAAGCTGGAAAGTGAAGAGTTCAGCCTCAGAAGGAGATAAAGGCAATCAAGTAAAGTCATTGGTCAACTAGATGTTGAGACAGACCCTGAGATTAGCTTCAACGAGAAAACCTTGACTAAAGGCCCAGTGATAGAGCCTGAAAGCCTTGTCTTACCAACAACTGCTTAAGAAATCCATTCCCTTGAAAAGAAACCTATTGGTGAAGGTGTATTACAACCTCTCTCTGGCCAGAACATGGAGGCTACACCAAGCAATGAAGGCCAAAGCTCTCTCCAACCTCAGTCACAAAGGTCTGTTGGTGACAAAGGGAAAAGGAATCTAACTCCTGAGGAGATTGAGGAAGAGAAGAGAGAGGAAAATGAATCTAAGGGGAGAAAGATCTTCTACTGGTTCTGTTGGCTTCATGGAAGCTGCAAACATGGTTGCCCCTAGACCAAACACTCAAGATGATGATTTAAGGGTAGTCAGGATTGCTTACTAATGGACCAAGAACTATGATATTGATAACATCATCTCCCTCCCTTAGAAGAATTGAATGAACTGGCAGACATGGAAATGTCAAGAGAGAAGAAGGAAGTAGATGATACAAGATTGCTACTTCAAATCAAAGAGGAAAAGATACTAAAAAGGCTCTACAAACATTTTCCTACTCTCTCACTAGTTCAAGAAATCTCTATGGAAGAGATTGTGGCACCACAAGAACCTCAGGTAGATAAAGAAACTGATAGGATCAACATGATCAACTAGCTGAGTGTCACAGGTTTCTACCAGGCAGATGCACTTCTTCTCTTGGGATTTGAGTACATTAAGTTTGAGTATCTCAAACAACTTGAGCTTCAATTACTCAAAGAACAAAATGCAACAAAGAAGAAAATAAGGGAAGAAGCTGCCACGTCAAGAGCCATCATCCAAAAAAAGCCAAAAGAAGTCTGTTGATAGGCAGAGGATGATGAGCTTCTTGAGGCTTTATGGATTCTCCGGAAGGAGACTTGGCCCTATGTCTTTATCCACTATGGATGAACACATTAGGATGATCAAGCAAAAGATTAGAAGAGGAGAAATTGCTGACTTACAATCCCCACCAAATCAGGTCCCTCAAGAATTGGAGGTTAAGGTTGATCCTGTTTAGACAACATAACCTGGACTCCTGCTGAATCTTAGCAAGATTCATCTACTGATCCATAGCAGGTTCCTGCCCCCTCACATTTTGAACCTATGAGAGAGGAAGACCCAACTGATAAAGACAAGAATGATCAACAAGGTGTTGTAGGCCAGTCTTCTCAGTTAAAGAGTTCAAAAAGAAGGAAAAGGATGGCTTCTAAACCAAAGTCTAAGAAGAAGATGATGATATAGTCATCCACCTCCAAAGCTTAGGATGAGTTTAAACATCTTGAGGAAGTGCAATAAGAGGAAGCTCCAGCAATTCCTATTCAAGTAGCTCCTTTAGCATCAGGAACACCCATCTTATCCTTGACATACACTACTAATCCAGAGAGACGGCATGTTATCAAAGATCAAGGTGTTAAAGATATCTATACATTGCAAGACATGTTCAATCTGTCTCTGCATGATCTTTATGAGATGAGAAGACACTATGAGAGTCTGAGTGATCCTGACCATCTAGTGAAGAAAGGATTAGTCATCATCATGATAAGGATTGTTGATATTTGAAGTCTTCAAATGTTTTGGTAGCATCAGCCTAGGGGGAGTTTGTAAGGTTCTGTATAAGACTAATGCATCCAAAACATCCAATAACATCCAAAAGTCTATTATGCATGCATGAACTAAGTGCTGAGTAGAATGCTTTGGAAGTTTTACACATTATCTCAAAAAATACTCTAAATGTAAAATCTTTTAAAGCCAAGACCAACATCTCCCAAAGCTTAAAGTGAAGTCTTCCAAAGCTTCAAGGACAAATTCTTTCGAAGCTTAAAATGAAGTTTTCCAGAGCTTCATGGACAAAGTCTTCCAAAGCCAAGAAGAGAAGACAAATTATCTTCCGAAGAATTTTGACGACATGCTTTTATCTGATGTACTTTACTATAAAGTTGGACCATTTTTCCGCTGCAACTCTGTTGACTCACCAACTTTCACAAGTTGGTGAAAAGGTCCATGCTTTTGGTAACTGTACATTGAGGTCTTGAGTTCTTTACTTTATATTTTATGCACTTTTATCCTTTTGTAATAGATTAAGATGTGATCTATGCCATGTCATAGTCACTAGTCAAAAGGCAATTTGCCTTTTGACTTTACATTGATTTTATTATTATCTAGATCATGTATTGTAGATACATGTGTACCTAGTTTAGGAGCTCAATGTAAAATGTCTTTCATGTCTTACATATATGTAACTAAATGGGTATGAATGAAATGAAATGTGTTGTTGATGCTTATAATGTTTAATATTTCATTGTTTATTGTATGATAACACATATTAAACTAACTATATAGGTTTGTAGTTGTTTACATAGTTCTTAGTCAATAATGGTTGAGAAACGTGTTTAAACTTAATCGTGTGAAGTTCTCATGCGAATGGACCATGCTAATGTACCATACGCATGAATACTTCATGCTAATGGACCAGTCGCATGACTGAACTAGGAGATTGAATCATTCGCACGATTGTGACATAAGATTGACTCAGTCGCACGACTGAACATTCAGTTATGCGGATGGATTAACCGTATGCTTCAGTCGCACGACTAATGGTTCAGTCGTACGAATGGAAAACCCTAACCTATAAATACCACTTAATTCGTGGAAAAATGTAACAATTCGAATACCTACGCACATAATCGTACCCTAACCGTCCAGAGACTCAGAACACTTGTTCCAAGTTCATAGATCACAGTTGATCGCGTTCTAATCATTCATAACGTTTCATTAATCGTTAGATTGATCTAAACTGTGTTCTCCCTGATTGGATCGTCAATCAAATAGGATTCCGCACTATTTGATTTGGTATACGCGCATAATCAGTTAGTACTCCGTACCTATATGGTCCTAACAATCTTGATAGATGATATTGCCCTTACAAATAACTATAAATAAAGGGCTTATGATTCTAATTATTCTTAATGGTCAATTAATTAATCACATACATGTATAATGTTTCTCTTATCAGACATAAAGACAAGTATGTAGAACACCAAAATGAAGAAATCTTCATCATAATTTGGGCATTCATAGGAAGAATTTCTACATATGATATTATCATCAAGACATGATCGAGTGTTTTGAGAAGTAAGTTTTACTTTTATTAGTTAGTTTATTTTGAAATTAATAAACATAAACATTAAACTCAAAATGATTCCATTTAGCTTAGTTTTTCTGGTAGTTTTGGTTTATGCAAGTAATTTTCATCATCTTTCAATTAAGAGTCAATTCTACTTTTGCAATCAACTTTAGTGAAGTGCGCACAACACAGTATCAACGGATATGATACCGTACTTGTCATATCTAGCACAAAGTTAAGGAACAAGTAAACTTGTTTTATATTTGTATAAGGGCTTCGACAATGATCAAAGGACCCTAACGTCCTACCGACCTGTACCAATATGTCAAAATTAGACAAGCATCAAATGACATGTAGCTTAATGGTATCAAAGTGTTACAATGATATCTATCCCAAGTAATTGAAGATTTAAGTTTCATTACAAACAAATGATACAGATTTAAAAACATGTATTATAATAAATTTCTTAAAAACTAAAAAACCATAGGTACCACATTTTAGAAAAAATGTAGGTATACATTTAAAAAAAAAAATAGGTACCACATTTTAGAGCATTCACATCCCAATCCTTATTTTTATTCATATAATTACACTAAAAATAATTATTTTTTTCAAAATCTTTCAATTAAATAATATTTTTAACACATTTATTATTATCTTTTCTCTTTTATTTACTCACAACCACTTCCAAAAATATTTAAAAAATTATAAGGTTGAACAGTAATTTTTAAATTTACTGATGAATAATAAAAAAAATCTTCTTTACTCACAACCACCCAAAACCATACCATATAATTTTAAAACTGTACTCGCATATTTTTTAAAAACGAATGTGAACACTCTTAACTATCAAAATTTAGATACCTTCTAAGCCAACAGTCAAGCTTTAAAGTATATGAAAAAAATCATTATCATTTCAAAAAGAATCCATAAAGAAACGTTTAAATTGCAGCTTCTCGGTCTTTATCCCTTACGCGTTAATCTAATAAAATATATTATCAATAAGAGACATAAAAAAGTAGATTGATAAAGATCAGGGACTATTGTTGTCATTTTCATCATTTTAAATTTGTTGAGCCACCACACTATTAAGATGACAACGGGAAACAGGGGATCAATCTTCACTTTATTCACACGAAATCTCTCTTCAAATCAATCAATAAAACCCTAATTCTCTGCCCCTCTTCATCAATCACCATCGTTATAGTTATATTAAGGTAATTCTGAATAATTTCATACTATACTATGATTGAATTGTTCTTCTTTTTGTTGTTTTTGGAATGTTGTTTTGATCTTTGTGATAAGGATTTTGTTAGGGTTTTGATTCATTTCTGTTGGGTCGTTTGAATCTTGAAGATTACATGTTTCTTGTATTGTGTATGATCGATTGAGTTATAGTTAGTTTTGGATTGGCATTTTGAAAATGATGATTTGAACAAACAATAGTTTTGGATTAGTGGATTGAACTTGTAGGGAAGCTTCTTGAATGCTCATAGAGAATTATTGATTTTTGAACCTGAATATTTTAACTTTTGATGATCACTTTAGGTAGCACATCCAAACGCCCTTTTGAAAGATCCATCTGTTGTTGTTTGTGGTATTTAGGTTTCTTATGCAGTTGCGATTGGGTATTTTCAAAGTGTGGTGTTCTTTAAGTAAATAGAAGTTCAATTAAGCTTATTAGGTGTGACAACTTAGGTGTACTTGGTGTGATCACTTTATGGTTTGTGACTTCCTAAGAAGTTTCTACTCTAATAACCAAAAACATATCCTTGAGCTGCTTGTGTGTAAAGCAGATGATATAGTTGGTACGAGGGGTCGGATGTTACCTTATGGATCAAATGTAGACAACATGTGTACAATATTTTGAAGTAAGATAATGCACTGCCTGAAGTTTTAATTCCAGTTGTATGTAGTTAGGAAAAATGATAGACAAAAGTTATTATACAGAGATTCATTCATGTTAATTGATAAAAAGGATAAAGTTCTGTTAACAAGGCTAAAATCATGTATCCCAAAAGTTTATTATACCATTTTGCCTTCTAGTATGGTCAGAAAAAGTATGATCATTATTATCAAGCCTGTTCTTCACAGGACATATGAAAAAGATGAAACGGTTTATGATCAGTGAATCCGATGTCAATTATCATGATACTTCACAAAATTTTATGTTACATGTGACATGCATCTTATCAGTAAATGAACTTTGTGAAACATGCTTATTGTTGTTTCAGGTTTACTGTTATGCATTCCCAGTTTCTATGGCTTACCCTGGCGCCCTGAACTCACTGTATGCGGTTGTTGTTTGGATTGCTTCATACGCTGTTGTTGCAATCATTGGGTTGGTTCAGATCTCCTGTTTTATGGGTACCTCTATCTTCAATTCGTAAAGCACTGTAAAGGGGAGAGGGGAGATAGAAAGATCAAGAAACGCTGAAAGTGGTTATTGGTTATGCGCAATTGGTAATTTGTTCTGCCAGAACTGGAGACGAGTGTTGTTTAGTTGCACATTGATCTTATGATTGTAGATGTGGTAAAATAGGTGCATCATAGGGATTGGGTAATGGGTCGTCAAATGGATAGTTTTGGAAACGGGTCTAACATTTCTGGTCCAAAATGTGTTTACTATGTTTTGTTTATAATAAAATGATTTTGGAAGATTTTATGCATTAAAAATACGTTTGGAGTTAGTTTTGACCCATTTAACTCATTTTTATTCAACCCATTGGACCTACCCATTTCGTCCCATCTCGATTTATCATGTAGGTGAATCTGCAAGTCGTTCACTATGAATCTGCATGGGTTTTGGAACTCGAAATGTAGGCGAATTTACATCCATTTTGCGAGTAACCCGTCCTATTATTAACCATCTTTCAAGGGTATATTCATTGATTTGGTTCATGTGCACATAATTGTAGATATGAACATTATTATCCGAGTATAATGAAAATTGCTTTTGGTGGCATGATGTAAGATTGTAAGAGATTTAAAAGAGGATTTCATTGAGGACCATCCTTGTGCAGCTGATTTTCTGTCTTTATTTGAGTTGTTAAATACTTTTGTTAATTCTTTTCAACATAATAGCAGAATTTCAAACCTTTATAGAAGATTAATGTCAATTATTAAAAATTTTCTTGGTTAATACCATGAAGACTAATATATCTATTCATTTTTTATTTTGAAATATCCCCATCTTATTTTGGGGTATTAAATTCAGTTTATTTGTTTAAAATGCACACACTAATGACATATTAAATAAAATAAAGTTATCATCCTTTAAAGGAATCGATCAAGTGTTGCAAAACGTGGACGTGGATTAAAGATGGAAATGAGACGGCTATGGGATAAGTATTGGTGAACCAAATCCGAAACATGATTATAAAATTTATTGTCCGCTATTAAATACCCATAGGGCTCAGTGGTATGCACGTTCATGGCTTAAGCTAATTAAAAAAAAGGAAAATGTTTACATAAAAAATTCAAGTAAATTACAAATTTTGTCATTTTAAGTATGCCTAAAATTATAATTCTTGTCTTTATATTTTGTTAAAGACATTGAGCGTTCTTTATTTGAAAACTTACCACGCTTTCTATTATTTCTATTAACAAAAGTTAACTTTTGCAGTTACGTTTGTGTAAAATACCATTTTGCTTTTATTTCTTAAAGGATGAATATGTAATATTCACTAATTTTTTACTTTTTTTTTCTTTTTTGTTTTTTTATTTATTTTTTTTTCTTCTTTTTTTTAATCACTTTTATTTTTATAAATTTATTTTTTATCTTTTATTTTCTTTCTTTAGGTTTTTTTATTTTATTTTCTTTCTTTTATTTATTTTAGCCACTTTCTTTTAAAACATCATCATAAATATTAGTAATAATTTAGTTTTAATTTTTTTATAAAATGTAATTTTATCTACAGATTTTTATATTTTTACAAGTTTAATTATCATTTGTTCACTTTGTTCATTTTCTTTTTTAATATAACCAATAGAAATTAGACAACTCGGTTTTTAACTTTTTTGGTACAAGATTTTTTAGTCGTTTCACATTATTTGGTTTAAGGTTTATATTCGAAGCCGGTTTATGATATGGATTTTACATTATTCGTATTTAGTCAAATGGTTTGTTTTTAAATATAAGTATATTGTGATAGCTTGTAACTTTAATTCAAAATAAAGTATACTAAAAGATTTCTAAGCAACTACTTAGAGAGTTTTCAAATAAACAAATCATTCAAATTTCCTTTCACTAAACGTACTTCTATTTAGGGTTTTATTTAAATTGTTAATAATTAATTTTTATCATTGTAAATCAAAACCAAAACACCTAAAATTAATACTAAACCAAACCAAACAATTACTAAGGGTTTTTCTTTGATTTGGATTTATGATTAATCTTATTGAACATTGTACAGTTAAACACTTAAATACTTAATGTATTAATCAAAGCTTAATTATACGTATAGTCTAACTTAAAATAATTATAACTAAGTAAAATATAAATAGTTATATCTCAAAATCATACGGTATCTAATAGATTTTTAATATAATTGTAAGCCAAACCATTTAATATAGTTGAAAATTCTTATACCAAAAAGGTAATTAAAAAACGACGGTGAAACAACATCGATTGCTAGTTTCAATTTTATAACATAAAAAATATAGTTTGAACTCTCTATAAAGGTAGATAACTAATTTGTTTAAAAAATATATATATAAATAATTAAAAACCTATAAATAAAAATATATTTTAGGAAAAAAAAGACTAAAAATAATTAAGCAATAGTATTTCAGATAAGATTAAATAAAAGTGATTAAAAAAGATAAAATAAATAAAATAAAAACAAAATAAGAAAAAAAATATTTGTGAAAATTGTAGATTTCGTCCTTTAAGAGGTAAGAGCAAACTTGTCCATTCACACAATACTAAGAGAAAAACTTTTAGAAATAACATAAAACGTAATAAGTTTACAAATAAATAACGCTCAATGTGCTTATCAAAATTTAAGGACAAGATTCATAATTTTAAACATACTCAAAGAATAATTTGTAATTTACTCTAAAAAGTCTAAAAGTCCTTCAAACTAAAAAATGTATGAAGATCTCAACCATCAATATATTTGATTAATAGTTAAAATTATATTGTAGGAAAATTTTGTTAGAGTGTTATTTTAGGATTAGCCACTTTTGTTAATTTTTGCAAGTTCCCTCCATTATTTTAAATATTTATAGCTTTTATGTACGTCATTAGCTTTTTATAAATATTATACCATAAAAACGAGCATTTTTTTCTATTTAAAACGAGCACTGTATTGTTATATAGAAGATAATAATATTTTTATGTTTTTAAACTCATATCTTATCATTTTTCTAGTATGATTGAAGAAGGTGTCCACCAACTTCACTGGAAGGAACACTACTCTGCTTTCAGGTATGATTGAGCGCATAGCTCCTGGTGACATCTCTATTCACCCCACAGGTGATGAACCCACACCAGCAACCTCCATCACAATGCCAACACTGCCTTCTCCACCCATCACCATCACATACCAAAGACGCCCCAAACGAACCCTTGTTCAATCTACTTTGATTGAGCAAGCCCCTCCTGTTCAATCCAAAAAGACTAGAGTGGAAACATGGGCTTCCACTCAGTCTGAGGTCTCTCCATCCTTCTCTTTTGACCTCAATATGGGTTTTGAGTATCCTCAGTCTCAAACCCAGGAGCCCGACACCCAAACCAATAGCCCTCAGGATGAGTATTTACACTCTTCTGAGCAGCCAACAAGGGACAGCCCC
>BJCM01270814.1:856-10869 GCA_018326385.1 Flaveria bidentis
TAGGAAGTTTCACACATGCAACAGAAATATTCTAAGTGTGAAATCTTTCGAAGCCAAGACCAATATCTTCCGAAGCCAAAGATGAAGTCTTCCGAAGCCTCAGAGACAAAGTCTTCCGAAGCTTCAACTCATGAAGACAAATTTCTTCTGAAGACTTTTGACACATGCTTTATCTGATGTACTGTTCCATAAAGCTGGACACCTCTCCACTGCATCTTTGTAAAGTCACCAACTTACATGAGTTAGGGAAAAGGTCCATACTTTTGGTAACTATACATTGAGGTCTTGAGTCTGTAACTTTCTACTTCATGTACTTTATCCTTTTTTGTAATAGATAAGGATGTGAGCTATGGCATGTCATAGTCACTAGTCAAAAGGCAATCTGCCTTTTGACTCTATAATTGATTTTGTTTATGTCTAGTCAATTGTATCCAGCTGGCTTTCAAAGTATAGCTGGCTATAGGTTGTAGTATAAGTATTCCTTGTTCTTGTATCTTTCTATTATGCTTTGTAACACTTGTAATAGAACTTGAGAAAGCAATATACTGCAATCTTGAAAACCATCTCACTGTGTATCTTGCTCTTTTGTTCTGTCTCTTATATTACTTGTGTTCTTAGTGTCTTATTGTGGTTAATCCAGTCTCACTGTTTGATTAATTTTGGTTAATCTCCTCTTTCTGTTGTTGTGTTGTAAGTGGCACCCTTCACCGGTCCAGTAGGGTTTATGAGTGAGAGCTCATCTTCATAAGTTCCACACCTAGGAGATCTTACAGACAAGATTGTGTGTGGAGGAACTATCTCACTAGATCCTAGTCCCTACTTATTCTGATAACAAACTTTTGCATGAAAGGATGAGGATATGATGTTTGAAGGTCTTTTCTTCAAGAACACATTTTTTTGTCTTGGCTTTGCTGATCACAAGCTCAGCCTGGCATTAGTCAACTTGGTAATGAGATCTTTGATTTGAGTCTTGTAGTTGGTGTGTTCATGTTTAAGAACTGAATGGCTTTCTCTAAGTCCTCTATTTTTAACTTATAGTCGTTTTTAGATCTTTTGAAATCAGATTTTAAGATATTTAAGGACTTGATATTAAATCTCATCACTAAGTTGTAGGACCTGTATCTATTAACTTTAGCAATACATTCAGGTGTACAAAGATGTTCCAATACCTTTGCTTCATCATGATTAGCCATCAATGATTGCTTTGGAGATGCATCTTCCACCTGAAAGCTCCATTCAAAGCCTCCTTCTTCAACAGCAACTACAGCTTGCTGCTTTGGCTTCTCACTCTTGGTGGCTTTATCAGTGTAGTTTGGTCTGGATTGTGCTTGGCCACTATTTGTTCTTGGTGCCTTGCACTCCTTAGCAAAATGCCCCATCTGGTCATAGTTGTAAATATTTACTTTGCTTTTATCTAGTCCAAACTTTCCACTGGTTATACTTATTGGAAACTTCCTTCCTATCATCTTGTAGAACTTCTTGGCTCTATGAGTGAGAAGAGCCATCCGTTGGACTATTTCCATGTACTCCAGATTATTTGGATGGATACAGTCTATGTCTTCAAGGGTGAATAGAAAGTTACCAGAACTTTCATCAAAAGATACAAAGGCTTGTGAAGAACTTGTCTCTTGGAATGGGCTTCCTTGAGTGTAGCTTTCTCTTGTTTTCTTTGGGAAGTTGATGAAAGGACCCTTTTGTGAGTTGTTAGGATAGCATATAAGATAAGTTAAGGTTATATGCTATCCCTTTTAGTCACATGCAAGGCTGAACTCGTTTGATTACTAGAGTTACCAAATGATCCTTGCATGTTCATCTCCATCTGGTATCCATTGAGAATACCATACAACTCGGTCAAAGTGAGAGTCTTAAGGTTCTTAGTCCTTTTGATAACAACACAATAATATGTCCATTTCCTAGGAAGAGAGGACATAAACTTCCTTACAATGTATTTGTTCTCAAGAGCCACTCTAACATCCACTAGAGTGTCCATATCTCAACATACCTGAAGTATTGTTGAGTCATGGTTTCACCTGTTTTAAAGGTGAAATTTTCAAACTGCTACCTCAGGAGATCCTTCTTGTTCTCCTTGGCTTCAATAGAACCCTCATACATTAGTTTTAATGCATCCCACAACTGCTTAACTGTCTTGCATTTCTTGAAACCTCTGTATATAGATTTTAGAAGAGCAGTCTGAAGGGCTGTCATGGCTTTTTGATCAATATCTACTCTCTTTCTATCTTCATCTGAGTAGTAAGCCACAGCCTTTGGAATCATACCACCTCTAGCAGCAGCTGAAGAGGTGCTTTGTAAGGTCCTGAGACAATAGATTTCAACATCCAGGAGTCTTGATACTTAATGAAACCTTCCATTCTTTGGCACCAAGTATCTAAGTCTTCAGGAGTGATCAGTGGGGACTTTGTCATGGTTCCAGTTTTCATATCAGCTTTAGTGATAGCTGCCATTTGAGATGTTAAGTATTTTGTGTGGGGGGGATCTTAAGATGGTGAAATCTTACTAACAAGAGCCTGGAATGCTCTGATACCAATTACAAGACCGTTTGAGGGGTTTGGTCACTTACAACACAACACACAATGAGGAGAGTTTTATTTAAAACACTTAACAGATCAAATGGAGAACTAGACACCCAGTTGTAATGACACTAAGAAACACAAGTAATAAGAGACATAACAAGAATAAAATAACACAATTGTTTGGTTTTCAAGAATGTTTTATATTTCTCTCTAGTTCCTTAAAAGTTTTACAAAGCATAAGAAAAGATACAATGGACTAGAGATACTTTATACTACATCCTATAGTCGGCCATACTTTGAAGGCCAGTTGGATACATGATCTAGACAACAAAAAAATCAATGTAGAGTTAAAAGGCAGATTGCCTTTTGACTAGTGACTATGACATGCCATAGCTCACATCTTAATGTATTACAAAAAGGATAAAGGTACATAAAGTAGAAAGTAGTTGACTCAAGACCTCAATGTACAGTTTACCAAAAGCATGGACCTTTCACCAACTTGTGAAAATTGGTGAGTCAAACAGAGTTGTAGCGGAAAGGTGGTCCAGCTTTATGGTAAAAGTACATCAAATAATAGCATGTACTCAAAAGTCTTTAGAAGAAATCTGTCTTCAAGAGTTGGCTTTGGAACACTTTATCTTGAAGCTTTGGAAGACTTCATGTTTGCCTTCGGAAGATATTGGTCTTGGCTTCAGAAGATTTCCTACTTAGAATGTTTTTTAAGGTAGAGTGTGAAACTTCCGAAGCATTCTACTTCAGCACTCTTGTGCATACATGTAGTAGATAGTTTGGATGTTTTGTGTTGCATCAGCCTTATATGAGTCCTTACAATATATACACTATTAATTTAAAAACTAAAGAAATACTATTCTTTAACGTTCTTTACTTCGCCCACACAATTTTGTATATTAAAGTGTGGTTTGACTTTCATAATCACGTACCAAGTTTGCCCTTTAAATTTTATTTTTTATGGACTTTGACCACTAAAGTTTAAGATTTTAGAGTTTACTATTTAGAGTGTTGTCACAAAACTTTTCGTTTATGGTATAAGACACGGTGGAACAATAACGATCGAAATAATATGGTTTTGAGTGCGGGAAAACGACAGGTCTTCAACCACATATTTTTCAAGTCTAATAACTAAAATTTACTACTTTAGAGTTTCACCATGAGACTTGTCTTCTAGTTTCCCGCGAGGTCGGCCCGATAACAATGAAAGTAATGCAGCCTTGTGTGTGAGAAAAATTCCCGAACGTCTGTCGTGTAGCGCTGGGAAAGAACTATTTATAATAAAATTTAAAATTTTCATGTTCTTTATCTTCATCTTGTTCATCATGTTTTTTATTCGCCAAGCATACATATATGTACCCCTTATACTTACATATTTGTAAATACATTGAAATCAACATTGTGTTATTCAATTCATCTTCATTTGGTGTCAAATAACTCATGCCTCTAACAAACTTCATGAAGTTGAAATTATATCACCTAATAATTATTATTATCTTTTCTTCTAATCCTTTTATGAAAAACTTCCACTAAAAGATAAATCAATGAAATCATATACTTAGTTGGAAAAGAAACCAATATAGGAATACAATTAGTAATGTATTTAGCCTTTGTTTGTAAGTTCTCTTTTTCTTCTACACGGTCATTACTTAACGGAAAAAAGTACGTTGGCGGTGATTCACGCATATCGGTTGAAGATTTACGCATATCGGTGGATGATCTTCACACTTCCAATGCAGTGATTCAAAATACGTTGGCGGAATTGGTTTGAGGTTTGAATTCAAGCACCGGTACCAATAGTAATGGTGACACCGGTAGAACGGATGATTACAGGAGTGGCGGTAGATTGCAGAGTCGTTTGTGTAAATTGGAATTTCCAAAATTTGGAGGTGATGATATGGAAGGATGGATCTATCGAGTTGAGCACTTCTTTGTGGTGGATGAAACTCTAGAGAATTTGAAGTTGAAGATTGTTGTAATTCATTTGGAAGATCGAGCCTTACAATGGCATAATGGCCATTTGTAGGCTAGAGGTGCAACAATCAGTGACTTCACATGGAGTGATTACAAGAAGGAGATTCTTCATCGATTCTCTGAAACTTATATGGAGAATGCTTTGGAGGAGTTGATTTCATTGAAGCAGTTGGGTACTCTTAAGGAGTATTACACTACCTTCGATTAATTGCTTAAAAAGGTAGTAATCACTGAAGCTCATGTTGTTTGTATATTCATTCATCGTTTGAAGGAAGAAATTGGAGGACCATTATGAATTTTTAAGCCTCAAACCCTACAAGAGGCATACTCTCTGGCATGAATTCAAGAAGCAAACCTTCTTAGGGGTCATAACCCTAAAATGGTCACACCCTTATCAAGCATTAGTAGCATTAAAGCTCTTGTTAGTGCTGCTAAACTTCCCTTGTTACCAGCACCTGTTGGAGTGGTCAAGAAAACCTTAATTAGGCCAGTTTCTTCAAAGGAAATTGATGCTAAAAGAGCTAGAGGTGAATGTTTCTGGTGTCCAAAGAAATTTACTCATGCTCATGTTTGTAAGAACAAGAAATTATTCACTATTGAAGTTTGTCATGAAGAAGAAGGTGTTCTTGAACAAGATGTTAGAGTATTTAATGCCACTGAAGTGTTGGATCCTTTAATTTTCCTGCATGCCATGATGGGAGTACCCTTATTTTCTACTATGCAGGTTCTTGGTACTAATGGCACTAGACAGTTGCAGATCTTGATTGATTCGGGTTCCACACACAACAACAACAACAACAACAACAATAATAATAATAATAATAGTTTATCTTGAGTCTCAATCATACTTTCTTATTTAGACTTGATCCTTTCTTCAAAGGTTTTCAGTCTTGCGATAGTATCATCTAGAGTTACATTGTCTAGATCAGTGAATTGCTCAATGGAAGAAATTATTTGAATAAATCTATCGGGCATAGAGGTCAAGAATTTTCTAACTAGGGTGGGTTGATCATATTTTGCACCACACCCAGTTGCCTTACTAACAGTATTAGTTAGTCTTGATGTGAAAGCATCGATGGTCTTATCGTCTTTCATTTGCAACTTTTCAAACTCAGACTTAATACATTTCAATCGTGCTTGTTGCACTTGTGTTGCACCAAGATTTCTGGTTTTAAACGAATCCCACATTTCTTTAGCGGATTTACAATCTTGTATGTGCAAGATTAAATCTTCGAATAGAGTATGGCTAATGTATGCTATTGCACACTTACTTTTTTCTTATTCGAACTCGTTTGAGCAGTGGGTTTTATAGTTTCCCAAAGATCATTTGCATATAGCATGATCTTCATTTGAATCGCCCAAGTTGTGTAAGTTGTCGATTTCAATAGCGGGCATTGAAAATTTGAAATAGTTGTTCCCGCTTCCTTATAAGTTACAACGGGATTCTTTTCTTTTGGTGATTCCATCATGGTCACCAATCTAGAGTAAGTCTTATAAACAAAGTAGTGTTTCAAATGATTAAACCTCAATATTTATCAAGAACAAATACAAAACTCAACCGGGTATATTCTTGAATAATTATAATAAAAATAATAAATTTTGTAAAGATATAAATTTGAAAAAAGTAACAAATTGTTTCAAAGCAGAACTTTTGGCTTGGTTCTAAACACCAAAGATCAATCTTTGTGTATAAAATACTAATTTGACCACAAATAGTCAAACCCTTATGACCGAACAATATTGGTCAATGGATTAAGATAACGATCGAACACTTATCGATCAATTATTAATAATTCAAGGTTTTAATCTATGAAACAAATAACCATAATACTTGTTCTTTCGATGATTCCAACTTTCAAATCAAGCAAACAAAAATCAAGGTAAAACAGAGGACATATCAATTTGATTTGAAAGTCACAAATAGTGACTTTTTTTTGTATGTTTGACCACCTAATGAGATAACCGGTTAAATTATTTCTTAAAAAATAAGGGTGGTTTTATTTGGACACCCACAAATTTTAAATCAACACCCGTTGACCCTATACGCCGCGTATGGGTCCATACGCCACGTATAGGGTTGATGGGTGTTGAGAGCCAACATACCCTATACGCCGCGTATGGACCCATACGCGGCGTATAGAGTATTTTCTGACAAGACCAGAGCAGACTTGTGTCGGGGTGGCTATACACCGCGTATGGGTCCATACGCGGCGTATAATTTTCTTAAAAATTTTTCTGCAAAATTTCTATGTATGGTGAAAAACCTCGTATGGACCCATATGTGGCGTATAGGTTAGGATGTTTTTATATATTATTGTACGTATAAAAATTTTTGTTGGCTTTATTTTGTACGTTAAGGTTGACATTTTACGTATAAGTTATATTTTGTAACATATTAATCGATAATTTTAAATCTTAGTTAACAAATAAAACATATAAAACAAAACAAACATTAAATGATAATATAAATATATAACGAAGTTTTTAAATAAATAACAAAATAAAAGTACAATTAATAATATAAAAACTACGGTGAATCTTGTTAATGTCGAGGCGGTGGCAAGTCTGGAGGATCAATACTAGCAGCACGGGCTCGTGCAATCTCAAGCTGAACGTGCCAATCCATAAGATACTCAACTCGATCGAGGCGACAACCCTGATCCCGTAATCTCATAGTAATCTCCTGCATAAATGTCTCCATACGTGCAGGCACCCTTACATCTCTATAAATATGTCGAGGGAACTGTGGTTGAGGAGGCGGCTAATGTGCTGCGGCTGGTCGTGTGGCGGCTGATCATGCGGAATATGCTCCTACTGCTGGTGTGGATCGTCATCGCCGACCTGCTAAACAGGTGCCGGATGCCAGATCTCATCGGGTCGAAGAGAGAACCGTATGCCACCCGAAAACTAGCGTATAATACGCATGCCAAATAACGTACGCCGATCTAATCTCACCGGCTCATTCGGAGGAGATACGTCAGCAGCATGGCGAGGAAGATAACCAAGACAACGTGCAATCATCGTAATGTACGCGCCGCCATACACCGCTCCTCACTCTTGGCGATGATAATACGAAGCGTAATACTCTGCCAAACATCTCGCCAGGTTGCACCTGGTCCCCGTAAGCAAACAATATAAGTAAAATAAGTCGGGAATGGTACACCACTCCTGACTCTTGCCACGTCCCGTTATGGATGTGGCGATCATGCAATGCAAGTAACGAATGAGAGGATCTCTAATGCTAGTGACCCTGCCCTTAGTCCTCTGAAATGGACCTCCGGCAATCTGAGGCCACCAGTCTCTCAATCGGGTCTCCTCAATCTCAGTAATTCCCTCTGTAAATAGAGGGGTAACGGTCTCCGGCTCATAATAAAGTCCCGAGAAAATGGCAAACTGCTCAATCGACATCTAATGAGATCGTCCACATAGCATAAACGAAATCTCAGATCGCTCATCGTCCTCCACCATCTCATCAGGACGAATATAAATAAAGGTGGATAAAAACTCCACCGTCAGCTCTTGGTAAGAAGGTAAGAACGCCAGCTCAAATAAACGACTCCATGGCATATTATCTCCGATAATACTAGCAAGTCAATCGCGCTCCCCAAGCTCGACCATCACCTCCCAATCCACTGCCTTTTGATGACCGATCTTCATACGAAAAAATTTTGAGCACTTTGCATGCTCAATAGACCTGGGCTCAAACTGTAGCCATGGATGATTGGCAATAACATCAACGTCAGCCTCAATCTCAGAATCGGAAGACATGTTTCAAACGATACTTTCGTGTTTTGATTTTCAGCACTCGAGAGATAGTTTATATTACTTTTTTGCGGGTCATAACTTGATTCTCGGCAAAACTCGAACTCATCATCGGGAACATAAGGTTGGTTTAAATCTGGCAATCGTTTTTCTTAAGCAGATTGAACGTACGAATCATCTTGATTACTATCTGGCACATACGAAACGCTTGAATATTCACCAAACAAATAGTTACCATCCCAAAACGACATAACGAACGAAGAATCTTGGGTCACTTCAAATTCAACCGTGCTATACGTTCCGTGGCAGTCCTATAAGACAAATGAGATTTTTTTAAAGAAAATAAAGTTTTGTGGTTCAACTATTTCTTCAAAATAATAAATTTTCTCTAAAACTATAACTCTTATTTCTTTTATATACATACTTACGTACACATAAACGTCTTGATTACTTAATAATCATTTCAACTAACTCGGGTTCCACGATACTAGTCGGTTATGATAAAAAAAACTTGAAAATTATTTAAGTTTACCGTAACCGACTAGCATCGATGGAACCCGAGTTAGTTGAAACGACTTTTTAAGTATGCAATTCAAATATATGTATATATGTATGCAAATACTTAATGAAATAAGAATCAAATGTTTACCGAGTAATTATGTGACAGAAGAAAATATTGAACCACATAACGCTAATTTCCTTCGATTAAGATCAAACGTTTCCTTCGTAACAAACGAAATATGAACGCATTCGTTTGATATTCGATGCGTTTATATATCATCGAAAAAATCTTAAGTCGCGTCAATATAATTCGAAATAAAGCCTATACGCCGCGTATAGGACCATACGCGTCGTATAGGCTTTTCAGAAGACAAAACTGGCGAAGTCAAATCAGTCATTCAGCGGGCCTATACGCGGCGTATAGGCTCACTGATGTGACGTGGAATGCTTGCCATTTATGAGGTAGACCTATACGCCGCGTATGAACCCATACACAACGTATAGGTGGGTGTCAATTTATAATTGTGGGTGTCTCTTTATTAGTACCCTTTTAGTATTTGTTTTTATGAGCAATAAAAATAACAATTTAACTCACGCTACATAACTCAAGAGACAAATGATCAAAATTTCGCCACATCGCGTAGGAGCATTCACAATTCATCTCCCATCTCTATTCTTATAATTATACTCAATATAACTATTTTTTTCAATTATATGATTTTTTTATATATTTATCATTATTTTTTTCCCATTCACTTCAGTACCATTTTAAAAGATATTAAAAAAATTATAATTACTATACTGTATTTTCTCAAATATAATAAAAAACACGATACAATTCTAATAATTTTTTTAAAATTTTCTTAAATTATAATATAGAAAATATAGTCGGATGCGACCACTCTAACTCAAGAAATATCTTATTTTGATTAATAGTAAAGCATGAGACGTGTAAGGCAATGATTAGCCCAAAAGAAAGTCAGCATCAAAACAACAAACAACCAACCACATCCCTCACATCAAAACACCCCCCAATACAGAACTCCTTCTACTTGTCTCCTACGAAGCTTCCACGAACCCCTCCTCTCACTCCACCATTTAACACCCCCCTCCTTCCTCTCTTCTTCCCCACACACACACACACACACACACACTCACAACCACCATGAAACTCGCCGGAAAACTACACCCCAAACACCTCTTCCGATCAAAAAACCGCCCTTCTGCCACCAGATC
>BJCM01270818.1:0-10772 GCA_018326385.1 Flaveria bidentis
AATTAGACTTTTTTATAATTACTGTTTGAAAAAGTTATTTGGTGTGATAAGGTGGAATAATATTTAAAGTGACCAACAAAGCAATCATCTTTAGCAGACATTAATATTCACATTCTTATTGCCTTCTTGTAAAACCAACTTTGGCATAAATCTTGCAAAAACTTAAGTACCTTCTTTATGGATTCTTCGTCAACTTTGGTTAGAAACTTACCTCTTTCTCTTTGAAAAAGTTAATGATGTTTCTCTATTTCTTTCATCAATTTGCTGCATTCAAATTTAACAATAGCTAATGGTTAATTTTATGCTAAGTACCTAATTAAGTAAATTAAAATATTAATGTATGCATGATTTTTTAAAGTAAATAAACATCTATATGTTAGTTAGTGATGCGCTTTTAAAGTACTAAGTCGAGTTTAAAATAACTTTTCTTTTCAACAAGTTGGCTGAAAAAAAATTGTATTTGTAATTGATCAATCAATTTTGTTCAACTAAATTCTTTAATATATACAAAGACATGATCTATTATAAAATTTTGTTTTTAAATATTATAAAAATTCAACTGAATAGTAACTTATTTACAAATTATAACGTATTTTAAAATAGTTCTCTCTATATAAATTCGATCCCTTAAATTCTAAAAAGACACCTTGTTATATAAACAACCTTCACATGTTTTTAAGACAAATACAAACTTTAGTTATACACGTAATTTAGGTTTAAAATTATTACACCTTTTAGCTAGGAGTACACCATTTTGTCATCAGAATGTCCTCTACAAACACACAATATTTATGCGTTAATTGAGAGTTTCAATTGCATTACCAACTAGGGATGAACACCATTACACCATACAACCAAATGATAAGAACTTCCTTCTCTATTTCTCTTTTCTTGATTTCATGAATACTTATTTGTTTATATATATATATATATATATATATATATATATATACATACTAGGTTATCAGCCCGTGTATTACACGGGTTATAAGTTATAAATATATAATTCAAATATGTAAACAAAAATATTTAAACTCTATCGTTTTTATTTTAAATCGCTTATATGAAATAAAGGTTTATGATCGTAAGGTTTAAAGGGTTAAATAATGTTTGAGATGATTGATATTTTAGATTCAAAATCCCTAAAATGATTTGTGGTGATTGAGGTAGTTGAAAAACTAAAAAAACTTCACCCTTGTCGTTTAAAATAAATAAATAAAATAAAATTTTCAATTAAGAAATATAACATGATTTGTGGAAAGTTTGTTAAAAAAGTTTAGGCGAGAAAGGTTTTGTAAGGTGAAATCTAGTGATGACATGTGTCATCACATGTAATCATTTATTAGTATAAATATATTATTACTTATTAGTATATTTGAAAATTTATTGTTTAATTGTTATAATTTTTTAATATTTTTTAAAGTGATTGTGAGTGAAGAATAAAATAAAGTAACGATAAAGAATATAAAAATTATTATTTCATTGAAAAGTAAATGTAGTAATTTTTAATATAATTATATAAATAAAAATAAAAAATCCACCATGAATGCTTATAACCTCTTTCTTAATCCTAACCGTAATTTAGTGGTGCTCATGGTCCGGTTTATAATTGCGTAACCGTTCAAACCGGTTCTCAGATTGGTTTCACAGTTGGTTTTTATTTTAAATGTTTGGTTTTTATTTTAAATGTTTGGTCAGTCCGTTTTAATAGTTTCAAACCGTAATGGTGGGTTTTTGAGGCGGTTGAACTCAATTGCAAAAGGGTTTTGAAGAAGTCATAACCAAAGGCAACTAAGGTGAGTTCTGGAACCCCCTTTTTACTTGTTTTAAACTGCTTTGGGGCTGGAAATACATGTATGTACGTTTTTATAAAAGTTCGGTTTTATACCCGTATGTGTATTTGTGTGTGTTTACGGGTGGGGTTTGATTTTGGGCTATGTTTGTGTATGATGATGTTATGGTGGTGTTTCTAAGGCTTAGGATGTATGATTTAAGCTTAGAACATGATAGATGATGATTGGGAACTGAGTTATGATGTTGAAGAGCGTTATAGACTGCCCATGCGCCTAAACAGTGGCCCATGCGCCCAACTGAAAATAACTGCCTAAGTGTTCCCATGCGCCCAAACCTCATGCGCCCAAATTGTACCCATGCGCTTAGAAATAGGCTGTAATTTACTAAGTGTTCATGAGCCCAGAATTCCCATGCGCCTACACTCATGCGCCTGCATAGTGCCCATGCACCTAGAGTTGCCCAGAAATGACTAAGTGTTGCCCATGCACCCCCAATAGTGCCCATGCGCCTAAAAATCTCCCATGTGCCTAATTGTTCCCCATGCGCCCGGAAAGGCCATGCGCTTGAATAGTGCCCATGCGCCTAAAGACTTAGAATATTTTTCTGATTTCTGGGAAAAGTGAAATGTAGGCTTTGACTTGGGATGTTCCTGGGGTGAAGTAAGTTGACTTTTGATGATGTATGGGCTATGTTATACCATGTATGATGGATGTTATGTCATGTGTGATGATGCCATGTATAGTGATGATTTGTATGGTTATGTTTATGTTTCATGTTTATGTATGTTTATTTTTTATGGCTTTACGTGTTATAGTTGTGAACGAAATGATAAAGTATTATGTAACGTAAAGTGGAAGATAATGAAAAGAGGAACATAATGATAGAATGCATGCATTATTGAAAGTGAAAGTAAAGAAAGGCTTGCAAGCAAAATGTACGGAGGTGCACGACTCTAAAATGTCGTAAGCTCAACTGTGTGGTTTAGCTAACCCATAAGGATACACGCAGGGGTCTAGTCTTTGTGACTGACCAGTGGTTTAGTACATGGTTTATAGTGGATACTCACCTGGTGCTGGTGCGAGGCTATGTGCGTTATGGAAGTCATTTATGATCTTCGGTCCAGTACCTGCTTTGTGCATACGTTTGGGGTGTAGTATACAGTTGGGATCTTTGTCGCTTACCCCGGTGCTGGTGTTAGGCTATGTGCGTTATGAAAGTCATTTATGATCTTCGGCCCAGTACCCGTTGTGCGCATACGTTTGGGGTATAGCTGATGACACTGATCCGGAAAGAGATAAAGAAAGAAAGTGATGAACAGTAAAGGAAGATAATAATATTATTATCTATGTGTACGTACGATGTTGATCATGTACGAAAGAATAGTATGATTTGAAAGAAAGTAAAGAATGGTTTTAAACGAAAGTAAAGTATGTTTTATTTTAAAACTAGAACTCACTGAGCAACGCTGACTTTTATGTGTTTCTAGTTGGCATGTAATGGTTGATGAGGATGGCATGGGGCGGCTACTTGGCTCATTTTGGATAGCATTCTTTTGTATAATGTTTTTGCATTATAATGCGAACAAACGATATTTTGTAATGAATGTTGTATTATTTTGCAAAAGCGTTTATTTTAATGAAATGAAATGTTTGTTTTAATGATTCCGCTGCAACGCTTTATTTAAGTTAATGTAATTATACGTTTTAAGTGCGCTGATTGATCAGCTGTAAGCGTCCCGGGAACGGGGCCTTATACAATTGTTGATTTTTTTAAATCCGCCTAGTTTTTTTAAAAGTACATAACTTTTTATACAACATTTTTTACATAAAATCGAGCATTTTATTTTATTTGATTTGAGTATAGTATTGCTATACTTTAAAAAACACTTTTTTAAAACGTCTATGTGTTGTAGTATAACTTGCGTGATTATTAAATGCGTCATTATGAACATAACTTGCGTAATTATCATATAACTTACATTTTATAAATATAACTTATGAATTACTTTTCATAATGTGAGCAATTTTACATTGTATAATAATAGATATAACTTGCGTAATTATGAATATAACTTGCGTAATTATGTATCTTTTATGCGTACTTATGGCGTGGACGAAACTACCCCTACGTAAGAAAACGTGTCACGCCCTGGTGACTTCGTATGCTTCGCACGAAAATTACACTTTGTATAGTAACCGGTCCCTATATATATATATAATATGTATATATGTACACAGGACCGTTTAAGAGAGTTGCAACACAACAACACAATGAGGAGATACGGTTTAGAACATTAATAGATAAATAAGGAACTTGTAACACTAGATTGACACTTAGAACACTAGCAAATATGAGACTAACAAGAACAGAAACAACACAAGTATTTTAGTTTTCAAGGATGTTGTATATTTCTCTCAAGTTCTTTTGCAAGTGTACAAGCATATCAAAATAAGTTACAAAGACCTGAGATACTTAATACATCATACAGCCGGTCATACTTTGAAGGCCAGCTGGATACATGATCTAGACAACAACAAAATCAATGTAGAGTCAAAAGGCAGATTGTCTTTTTGCTAGTGACTATTACATGCCATAGCTCAAATCCTAATATATTACAAAAAGGATTAAAGTACATAAAGTAGAAAGTAAAAGACTCAAGACCTCAATGTACAGTTACCAAAAGCATGGACCTTTTCACCAACTTGTGAAAGTTGGTGGGTCAAACAGAGTTACAGCTAAAAGTGGTCCAACTTTATGGTAAAGTACATCAGATAAAAGCATGTCTTCAAAAGTCTTCTGAAGATAATCTGTCTTCACTTATTGGCTTCGGAATACTTTGTCCTTGAAGCTTCGGAAGACTTCACTTTAAGCTTCGAAAGATGTTGGTCTTGGCTTTGGAAGATTTCACACTTAGAATATTTTCTAAGGCAGAGTTTGAAACTTCCGAAGCATTCTACTCAGCACTTCTATGCATGCATGCAGGATAGACTTTTGGATGTAATTGGATGGTTTGGATGCATGAGCCTTATACAGAACCTTACAAACTCCCCTTAGGCTGATGCTACCAAAACATTTAAAGACTTCAGATATCAACAGTCCTCATCATGACGATGACCAATCATTTATTCAGTAGATGGTCAGGATCACTTAGACTCTCATAGTGTGTTCTTATCTCAAAGAGATCATGTAGAGGTAGATTGAACATGTCTTGCCATGTGTAGACATCTTCAATACCTTGATCTCTGATAAAATGACATCTCTCTGGATTAGTAGTGTAAATCCAGGATAAGATGGGTCTTCCTGATGCTAGAGAAGCTACTTGAATAGGAGTTGCTGGAGCTTCCTCTTGTTGCACTTCCTCAGGATGTTCTGACTCATCTTGAGGTTTGGAGGTGGATAACTCTATTTTCTTCTTCTTAGGCTTTGGTTTAGAAGCCATCCTTTTCCTACTCTTTGAACTCTTTAACTGAGAAGACTGGCCTACAACACCTTGTTGATCATCCTTATCTTACTTAATTGGGTCTTCCTCTCTTACAGGTTCAGTATGAGAGGGGACAGGACCTGCTATGGATCAGAAGATAAAGCTTGCTAAGACTCAGTAGGATGTCCAGGTTGTGTTGTCTCAAAAGTTTCAACCTTAACCTCCATTTCTTGAGGGACCTAACTTAGTGGGGATTCTGTTCTTTTAATCTTCTGCTTGATCGCCCTAATGTGTTCATCCATAGTGGATAAAGACATAGGGCCAAGTCTCCTTCCGGAAAATCCATAGAGTTTCAAGAAGCTCATCATCCTTTGCCTATCAGCAAACTTCATTTGGCTTTTCTGGATGATGGCTCTTGACTTGGCAGCTTCTTCCCTTATTTTCTTCTTTGTTGCCTTCCGTTGTTTGAGTACTTGAAGCTCAAATTGTTTTAGATACTCAAACTTAATGTACTCAAATCTCAAGGGAAGAAATACATCTGCTTAGTAGAGACCTATGGCACTCAGGTAGTTGATCATTTTGATCCTATCAGTTTCTTTATCTACTTGAGGTTCTTGTGGAGCCACAGTCTCCTACACATGACTTTCCTGAACTAGATAGAGAGTAGGAACATGTTTGTAGAGTCTTTTTAGTCTCTTTTCCTACTTGATCTGAAGAAGCAATCTTGCATCCTCTGTTTCCTTCTTCTCTATTGACATTTCCATGTCAGCTGCTCATCCAGTTCTTCTAAGGGGAGGGAGATGATATTATCAATATCATAGTTCCTGGTTTGTAAGTAAGCAATCCTGACTGCCTTTAACTTATCATCTTGAGTGTTTCATCAAGGGGCAGCCCTGATTACAGCTTTCATGAAGCCAGCAGACCCTATAGAGGATTTCTCCCCTTAGCTTCCTTTTCCTCTCTCTTTCTTCCTCCTCAATCTCCTTAGAAGTTAAAATTCTTTTACCTTTGTCACCAGCAGACCTTTGTGACACAGGGTGGAAAGAGCTTTGGCCTTCATTGCTTGGAGTGGCATCCACGCTCTGGTTAGAGAGAGGTTGAGATACACCTTCATCAGCAGGTGTCTCATCAATAGAATGGATTTCTAAAGCAGTTGTTTGTGAGATAGGGCTCTCAGGCTCTATGTCTGGGCCTTCAGTCAAGGCTTTCCCTTTGAAACTAATCTCAGGGTCTGCTTTAACATCCAGTTGACCACTGGCATTACCTGATTGCCTTTGTCTCCTTTTAAGGCTGAACTCTTTAGTAATCCTGTCTTGAATCCTTTGACCCAACTTCCCAGCTTGTTTAGATTGGATTGGATTGGATTGACAAGTTGCATGTTGATAAGGTCAAGACCTTCATAGTAGTTCAGGTCTAAAAGGTGAAGACCTCTTGCTGCCCTTGAACTCTTTGAAGAACAATGGCTCTTCTATCAGCATCATACCTCCACCCTATGATGTAGTTGGAAGTTCCTTGAGGTGGAGATAACATAGCCCTTGGTATACCTTCCTCAAAGAGACTCTAAAAGAGTCTATAGAGTCCACATCAATGTGAACTTGAGAAAGTTACTAAGCATGGACAGTTGCAAGTGAGGATAATGAATCCTCAAAGTCCATGCTCTATGAGGAACTCCCAGGTTCTGTGATTGTAATGACTTTATCCCCCTTTTTGGTAGCATCACCCTCTTTCATAGGTGAGCTAGAAATTAGGTCAATCACATCCATAGGTTCTTGTGTTCCTGGATGAGCTCTTCTTAAAGGCCTCCTAGCTAGTTTATCCTTAAGATAAGATATCTGAAGTTGTTGATCATTGACCTTATTTTGTACGGTAGTCACCTGAGATTCCAAGTGACTAACCTTACAGACTAAATAAGTGCATGCTTTTTTACAATTTTTGCATATTTAGTCTCTGATTCCCCTCTTCTTCATTAGAAGATTCATTGGGGGGTGAGATTATTGGACCAAAGTTCTCAGTCTCACCACTAGCATCAGGTTTTTAGCTGCTGGTTTTCCTCTGCTCACTAACAACTTCAGATGGAGTGTTTGTGGGCTGAGTTGTCATGGTTAAGGTCTTAATGATGTAATCACTTGCAAAAGTAAGAGCCTCTTCCATATGGACCTCCTATATAGGGTCAGAGAGATCTACCTCAGAGGTAGGTAGATGATGTGGGCTAGACAAGGGAGAGGCAGGAGCACTCATCTCTCTTTGAGTAGGGGAAGTGTAGAGAGACTCATGGTACTCACTGAATCCCAAATCCTAATCATCATAGAATTCAAGGCTGGGAATTGGTTGGTTTAAATCAAAAGGCTATGGATGGTAGCTTTCCCCTGAAGGTGGCTCACTTGAGTGTTAAGACTTAGAGTGAAGGCTTAAGGCTATTGGGCTAGTGAGCTTATCAGGCTGAGTATAAGGAACCTCAGCACTGATTCTTGAAAAGATAGGAGTGGTTTGCTCCTTAGGGGAAGTGGGAGCTCTATTGTCTACTTCCTCTTGTGTGGGTAGTAATATGGGGGCCTGCACAGATTGAATAGCTTATGCATGGGTCATTTGGATCTTCTTTGGTAGGTGAGGGTAATTTGTGACTGTTTTGGTGGTTGAGAAGTAGAAGGTGTGGGTTCAACACTAGCTTGTGTTGCTAGGTTGTCACCTTGAGCAATGAGCTCGAACATTTTAGGGACAAGGGTTGTTTCTACTCGAGAGAAGCCAATAGTTGGCTTCTTTAAAATCTTAAAGATGTCAGGCTTCATTTGTTCCAATTTAAAAATATTATATGTTTCCCTTAACTGTGAGCCCAGTTCACAATTAAGAATATGTTGAACATATCTAGGAAACATATAATACTTTAAAGAGTCCAAGTTAGCAAGCAAATTTGTATAAACAAACTGAGAGTACCTGAACTTGAACCCCTAAACCATCTTATGCACTATGAAGGAAAGATCTTCAGGAATCTGGTCCCAAGCCCCATGCTTGTTAGACAAGCTGTGGATGACCACATGAAGTAAGTACTTCCACTGGGAGGAGACCTTCCCTTTCCTGAAGGTCTTGGCAGAGAAATATATTTCATATCCCATCTGCTCAAAGGAGTGGTTGATAGCTTCTTTGGAAAAATACAATTCACCTTCCCCATCATCCAATTGAAGGTGGGTCTTGATGATGGCTGGAGTGATAAAGATTGTCCTCCTTTGGCTAGTCTTCCAGATTTCAAGAAAATAATCCTTATAGAGAACATATCAATGATAAGGGATGTGGAATAGTTGGATAGAGCCAAAAATAGACAAACCTTTAAGAAATAAGGATCTTTCTTAGAGTGTAACAGAGCAACCTAATTATGTTGCCTGTGTAACTGCATGGAGAAGTTAATGGTAAGGGATGTGGAATAGTTGGATAAAGCCAAAAATAGACAAACCTCTAAGAAATGAGGATCTTTCTTAGAGTGTAACAGAGCAACCTGATTGTGTTGCCTGTGTAACTGTATGGAGAAGTTAATGGTAAGGGATGTGGAATAGTTGGATAGAGCCAAAAATAGACAAACCTCTAAGAAATGAGGATCTTTCTTAGAGTGTAACAGAGCAACCTGATTGTGTTGCCTGTGTAACTGCATGGAGAAGTTTTGGTCATTTCTGCGGTTGAAGTTGGCCAGTAGAAAGCTTAGAGGTGAAGGAAGTGAAGAACAAAGATGGTTTCTAAGAATTTTAAGGAATTTAGGTTTGGGAGTAAATGAAGATGATAAAGAAAGAGGGGGAACCATTGGGTTTTATATGAAATGAATCTCAGACAAAGTTAATCAAAGAGGATAAACTTTGAAATCCGGATGTCGGTCCCACCTCTAAAAAGTAGTTTACTTTTTTCCCAAAAGTTGTTTTCTTGGAAGTCGTAAATCTTTCGAAGGTAATTTGACTTTGGAAGTTTTGAAAAGAAAGATTCCAAAGCCAAAGTGACTTCGGGAGAGATTTCAAAGATTTTAGAAAATTTAGCTTCGGAAGATATTAACCTTCGGAAGTTGTAAAAGCTTCTGAGAGTTATTTACTTTCGGAAGAAAAAGGTTCTTTAAAACATACAAGTACTTAGAAACGATTTTAAGCTTCAGAAGATAATTTTGAAAATTTCTTTCGAAGGTAAATGTTCTGTGATAGTTGTTTGTTTTGAAGACTTCAATTTCTTCCGAAGGTAAAAACATATCTTCCGAAGAGAAATTTTAAAAAATCTACGAAAATCCTTAAAAAGAATTTTACTTCCAAGTCACACAAGGGCTTGTGAAAGTGATAGATATAGACAACTTAAGGACACACAGATTACAGAAATAAGATATGATTAAGTTTTAAGAAAAAGCTACTCAAAGTTAATCATCCTAATAGTTGAAACAAGATACTTAAATCACTGCTCATTAAAAGCCTTTGTGAACAAATCAGTATATTGTTCATTTGTGTTAACTTTGACTAGTTTGATTAGTCCATTCTCAAAATTATCTCTAATAAAATGATACCTGATATTGATGTGTTTTGTCCTTAAGTGCTGCACAGGATTCTCTATGATAGAGATGTCATTATTGTTGTCTATGTGAATAGGAGTCTCCTTGAAGTTGAATCCATAATCGAGCATCTGATTCTGAATCCAAAGCACTTGAGCACAGCAGCTTGCAACAACAATGTATTCAGCTTTAGCAGTTGATGCAGATACACAGGATTGCTTCTTGCATTGCCATGAGACAACCCTTCCTACAAGGAACTGACATCCCCCTGATGTAGACTTTGCAGTCATATTGCATCCATCATAGTCACTATATGTATATGCATACAGATTAACGTCATAATTTTTTGGATACCAAAGGCCAAGTGTTGAGGCACCTTTGAGATATCTTAAAATTCTCTTGAGAGTGATTAGGTGAGACATCTTGGGGTTAGATTGATATCTTGCACAAATACATATAGCAAACATGATATCAGGTCTGCTAGCTGTGAGGTATATAAAATGCCCAATCATAGCCCTGTAAAGGTGTTCATCCACACACTCCCCCTTAAGATCAGGCCCAAGGGAGTGGTTTCTTGCTTTGGGTGTCTTAACAACCTTACAGTCAGTCATATTGAATCTTTGAAGTATGTCCTAAACATATGTTGATTGACTTATGAAGATGCCATCTTCAACTTGCTTCACTTGAATTCCTAGAAAGAAATTGAGTTCCCCCATGGCACTCACTTCAAATCTAACTTTCATCAGCTTCTCAAAGTCTTTACAGAGCTTTGGATTAATTGATCCAAAGATGATGTTATAGGATTGATATATGCCACTAAACACTTGGTTTTCTCTCAAACTCACTTGTATACACACACACGAATATGATGAAGCAGAATCTCTCAAAGAGTTGATTATAATATACTAAGTAACTTAAGAACACAAAGAAATAATTTTCAAGGTACTTGTATATATTACTTCTTAACTCAAAGTTTACAATACTCTTACAAGCATGATACAAGAGTTACAATGAGAAACTATATATACTATCACCTACAGCCGGTTATAC
>BJCM01270819.1:0-10472 GCA_018326385.1 Flaveria bidentis
GAGCATGAGTTCATTGTTCTCAAACCAAGGGTAATCATTCCTTCAAGAACATGTGTTTTTAAAAAAAACATTCAAGAACATTATATGCATGAAAAATTTTGTTACCAGAACAAGGAGGGACTAGGATCAAGTGAAATAGCTCCTCTACACACATTACTATCAATCAACGAACTGGTGTTGAGTTTTTGAAGATGAGCTGCCTCCTATTGATTCAATCCTAAAGGAAGATGAAGATGAAACTAAGGAAGAAGATATAGTGAAGGGTGAACCAAAAATTAGTGAAGAGATTCACTCTAATAAGGTCCACTATATCCCTGAAGAGAAGAAGAGACCAAGGATGGCAAAGTCTGCAAGAAAGATCTTGATCAGGACTGCAAAAAGAAGATCAAAGAAAGTGTAGAGATCAAGCCCACCTTCAACCCCAGGAAAAAAAGTTTTCATCTTTGCTAGTTTGACGTGAGAAAGACTAAATACTCAACCAAGGACTCTAGTATCAAGAGTCCTAGTTCAAGTCTAAGCCATCCTAGTAAGGAGAAGAAGGTTGAAAAAATGTGCACCATTACTGCATAGCCTGGACCATCCAATTACAAAGGCAAGCTTTGCCCTTAGAAGAACGATGTATCATCCAAGAAGATGAAGAAGGAATTGGAAAAGGCTTAGGACAAACTTTCTACTCTAGACAATCTACTCAGGATAAGACTCTAAGAAGAAAGCCTATGGAATGTATCACGTGTGGTGGCACAACTCATTATGCTAAGGATTGCATTGACGATCCTAAGAGTACCATCCACATGAACAAGAAAAAAGCCTCTAAGAAGAAAGAGAAAATAGATTTGGAAGGAAAATCATTTTCCTTGAGAAGAATTAAGGTGACTTGAAAGAAGATAGGTGGAAAACTATCTTCGAAAGCAATTTTGGTCATAGAAGAAAGGAATGCTTTCGAAATATTGAATTTTACTATAGTGGATGCAAAAGCTTCCAAAGATGGTATGGAAGATGAATGCAGGCCATGTGATTGCAGTTTCTTCATCAACAATAGCCAAGGATCCCCTAAGCTTGCATATAGGACAATGACGATTGAACTATCTTTAATTCATTTTGATAAGCCCAAGACCAAAAACAATGTATGGATTATTGATAGTGGTCATTCCAGGAACATGATTTCCAATGGCTCTTTGCTTCAAAAATTTGAAAAACTTTATAGAGGTCAGTTGTTTTTGGAGGTGAATAAGGAGGTTACATTACTGTAAGGGGTAGGGTCACAAATGGTAAGATCAGCATTAAAAATGTAAACTTTGTCAAGGAGCTTGAGTACAACCTTTGGAGTGTGTCTCCAATTTGTAACTAGAGACATAACATGATTTTTAGTGAGCATGAGTTCATTGTTCTCAAACCAAGGGTAATCATTCCTTCAAGAACATGTGTTTTTAAAAAAAACCTTCAAGAACATTATATGCATGAAAAATTTTGTTACCAGAACAAGGAGGGACTAGGATCAAGTGAAATAGCTCCTCTACACACACTACTATCAATCAACGAACTGGTGTTGAGTTTTTGAAGATGAGCTGCCTCCTATTGATTCAATCCTAAAGGAAGATGAAGATGAAACTAAGGAAGAGGATATAGTGAAGGGTGAACCAAAAATTAGTGAAGAGATTCACTCTAATAAGGTCCACTATATCCCTGAAGAGAAGAAGAGACCAAGGATGGCAAAGTCTGCAAGAAAGATCTTGATCAGGACTGCAAAAAGAAGATCAAAGAAAGTGTAGAGATCAAGCCCACCTTCAACCCAGGAAAAAAAGTTTTCATCTTTGCTTGTTTGACGTCAGAAAGACTAAATACTCAACCATGGACTCTAGTATCAAGAGTCCTAGTTCAAGTCTAAGCCATCCTGGTAAGGAGAAAAAGGTTGAAAAAATGTGCACCATTACTGCATAGCCTGGACCATCCAATTACAAAGGCAAGCTTTGCCCTTAGAAGAACGATGTATCATCTAAGAAGATGAAGAAGGAATTGGAAAAGGCTTAGGACAAACTTTCTACTCTAGACAATCTACTCAGGATAAGACTCTAAGAAGAAAGCCTATGGAATGTATCACGTGTGGTGGCACAACTCATTATGCTAAGGATTGGATTTACGATCCTAAGAGTACCATCCACATGAACAAGAAGAAAGCCTCTAAGAAGAAAGAGAAAATAGATTTGGAAGGAAAATCATTTTCCTTCAGAAGCATTAAGGTGACTTGAAAGGAGATAGGTGGAAAACTATCTTCGAAAGCAATTTTGGTCATAGAAGAAAGGAATGCTTTCAAAATATTGAATTTTACTATAGTGGATGCAAAAGCTTCCAAAGAGGGTATGGAAGATGAATGCAGGCCATGTGATTGCAGTTTCTTCATCAACAATAGCCAAGGATCCCCTAAGCTTGCATATAGGACAATGACGATTGAACTATCTTTAATTCATCATGATAAACCCAAGACCAAAAACAATGTATGGATTATTGATAGTGGTCATTCCAGGCACATGATTTCCAATGGCGCTTTGCTTCAAAAATTTGAAAAACTTTATAGAGGGTCAGTTGTTTTTGGAGGTGAATAAGGAGGTTACATTACTGTAAGGGGTAGGGTCACAAATGGTAAGATAAGTATTAAAAATGTAAACTTTGTCAAGGAGCTTGAGTACAACCTTTGGAGTGTGTCTCCAATTTGTAACTAGAGACATAACAAGATTTTTAGTGAGCATGAGTTCATTGTTCTCAAACCAAGGGTGATCATTCCTCAAGAGCATATTTTGCTTAGAGCCCCTAGGAAATGGAACATGTACACGATGGATTTACAAGAAACCTCCCCTTCTGGAGAAGTTTTTTTCTTTCTATCCATAGAAAATAGTGTAAGTATTCCCCTTGGAAAAAAAGAATGTGCCATGTAAACTTTAAGAATATGAATAAACTGATTAAGAATGATTTGGTAACTAGAATGCCAAAAAAAGAGTTTATAAGTGATGATCATTGTGTTGCATGCCTGAAAGGAAAGCAACACAAAGTGTTACACAAAGCAAAAGAAATGAACTCCAACACTATTCCCCTTCACTTATTACATATGGATCTCATTGGCTCCACAAGTGTAATGCGTTTAGAGAAAACTTCATACTGTCTTGTGATCACAGATGATTTAACAAGATATACTTGGGTCTTCTTTCTTATAAATAAGCATGAGACCCTTGAAATATTAAAATTCCTTCATTTTGAAAGTTGAGAATATGTGATCACAAGGTGAATTTCATTAGATGTGATCAAGGAACAAAATTCAAGAACCAAATTATTGATTCATTTTTTATAAAAAGGATATTACAAGAAAATATAATTCTCCAAGAAATCCTCAACAAAAATGATTTTGTTGAAAGGAGAAATATGACACTTATTGAGGCTGTAAGAACCATGCTCTTTAACTCTAAACTGCTTATCACCTTTTGGGCAGAGGCAATCAACACTATGTACTATCTGCAGACAAAACTCATAGTAAAAATTCTTATAAACTGTGGCACAAAGGAGACCTTTTATTGCTTTCACCAAATCATTTAGATGTCCATGTACCATCTTGAATACCAAAGATCACATAGCCAAACTTGGTGAGAAGGCAGATGATGGACATTTCATTGGATACTTTTCTCAAGATAAGGATTATAGATTATATAATCTCAGAACTAGAGTAGTTGAAGACTCAACCAATGTGCCCTTCAATGAACACACTCCAAGCGTGAAAGGTTTTGTTCCTAATTGGCTATTTGATCTTGATTTAGCTACCAACTATTTAAAAAAATCTCGTGGAAATGTTTCAGGAAAAAAGTTTAATATATTTGCAAAAGATCCTTATCCAAGATTTGAGTTAAGAAGACAAAATGATCATATATCTACAGCACCAGTGATAACAAACACTGCAAGGAGAAATCCTTTCAGCACAAATATGACAAATTCTTCTACTAATACATTTGAGGTGCTAACCAATTCTAGCAATAAGGAAAAAAACTCAAATAAAAGGATCTCCAATGAAGGAGATGATAGATGTGGTGAAAGTGATCGAGAATATGTTGATGCTGATGACCACTCCACTGAATACATCAATGATGTTACACACTCTTCAAATCAACTTACACTGGATGGATGTACTGATGTGGTAGCTGATACTCAATCACCAAATACAAATTTCTCAAATTTGGATCTATCAAATCAACTTGCTATGATTCTTCAACTAAGAATCCACAGTCACATCCTACCACAAACATTATTAGTGATGTTAAAACTAGGGTGAAAACAAGAGGACAAACCAATGATCAAAATGTTTGACTGCACTCTTGCTTCTTATCTCATATTAAACCAAAGGAAGTATATAAAGATTTAAGAGATGGAAGATGGATTGTAGTAATATTGGAGGAACTACTTCAATTTAAAGACATGATGTTTGGAACCTATGTTCTCTTCCTCTTGGGAAGATGCCAGTAGGAACCAAATGGGTATTCAAGAACAAAAAAGATGATAGAGGTATTGTCATCAAGAATAAGGAAAGACTTAAAGTCCAAGGGTACACTCAAGAGGAAGGGATTGACTGCACAAATGTCTTTGCTCCTATAGCAAAACTTGAAGCTACAAAGAATTGTATGTCTGTCAACCACCAGGCTTTGCAGATCCAGATCATCCATATTATGTTTGCAAGCTTGATAAAGCTCTCTATAGGCTGCAACAAGAATCAAGTAAGTGGTATGAGATACTATCACATTGCCTAGTTTAACATGGTTACAAAAGAGGCACTATTGACAACACACTCTTCATCTAAAGAACATGGAATGACATGATGATAGTTCAAGTTTATGTCGATGACATTATATTTGGATCTACTAATGAAAAGCATTGCAAAGAGTTTGAAATGAGTGCCATGGGGGAACTCAATTTATTTTAGGAATTCAAGTGAAGCAAGTTGACAATGGCATCTTCATAAAGTAGTCAAAGTATGAATAGGATATACGAGCTAGATTTCATCTGACTAATTGTAGGGTTGCTAAGAATCCTATAGCCAGAAACACTCCTTAGGACCTGATCTTGATGGGGGAGGGGGGGTGTTGATAAACATCTATAAAGGGATATGATTAGGTTTCTTATGTATCTAACAACTAGAAGGGCATATATCGTGTTTGCTACATGCATATGTACAAGATATCAAGCTAACCCAATATGTCACACCTAGTTGTTCTCAAGAGGATTCTTCGATACCTCAAAGGAGCTACTAAACTAGGACTTTGATATCCAAAGAATTTTAACTTCCATCTGTATGCATATACAAATAGTGATTATGGTGGTTGTAATATAACTGCCAAGTCTACATCTGGAGGTTGTCAGTTCCTTGGTGTAAGGATAGTCTCATGGCAATGCAAGAAACAATATTGTGTATCTGCATCAACTACTAATGCTGAATACAGTGCTATTGCAAGCTGTTGTGCTCAAGTGTTTTGGATTTAGAATAAGATGGTAGATTATGGATTCAACTTCAAGAAGATTCCTATCCATATAGACAACAATAGTGCTATCTCAATCATAGAGAATCTAGTGCAGCACTCAAAGACAAAGCATATTAATATTAGGTATCATTTGATGAGAGCTAATTTTGAAAAAAATTTGATTAAACTGGTCAAAGTTAACACAAATGAACATATGTTGATCTGTTCACAAAAGCATTTGATGAACAAATTTAAATATCTTGTATCATCTATTGGGACGATTAACTTTGAGTAGATTTTCTTAAATTAGTTTCAATTTTTTTAAAAGGTGTGTGGTATTACTATTGTCTATTTTATCACTCATATAGGCCATATTAATCTTGGAAGAAATTTTTTTCTATGTAAATATTCCTTAAATTTTTAAGAAGTATGGACGGGCTTTCTCTCAATAGAAATTGATTTGACTTCAGAAGAAAACTATGCCTTCAAAAGTAATAACTACATACTAAGAGTTTTAACTTTAGAAGATATTCTAATATATCTTTGGAAACTTAAGTCTGCTTCAAAATACCTATATGTTTTGAAGGAAGGTTTTCTTCCAAAAGCAGTTGAGTCTCGAGAGTTTTATTTACTCTAAGTACATTTTCCTCACTCTCTCTTCTTCTTCATTTGAATCAAATCCAAGCACATAAATTAGCCTTTCCAACATGTCTCACTCTCTCTTCTTCTTCATTTGAATCTTTCAAGCCCTAAAATTTTCTATAAACATTCGTTTTCTTCTAATCTCTCTCCCAAAAGCTTCAAAAATGGCCAAACTTGAACCCCAAAACTAGCAAGCATCCTTCATCATCCATCTACACAAATAACATAATCAAGTTGCTCTATTAAATGCTGAATGGTTTTACATATATTTGTAATTTTCTTTCACACTCCTCCTACCTTACCACCCTTACCATTGACCCTCTACTTTACAAAAAAAACTTTTGGAGTTCTGGAGGACTTACGTGGAAGTTATTTTAGATGGTGAGAAGGCACTCTTGGCTACAACATAGGTGAGGATAATTTTCATCACTCTAGCCTCCATAAACCATCATCTACATCTAGATGATGAAGATGGTGATCTATCCTCACCAAGGAGGAAGTCAACGGATCATTCCATCAAATGGGCTATGAAGGTGACTACATAGTCATAACCTTTAAGAAGGGAAATGTATCTTCACAATGGAACCTTTATCAGGTAGTATTCTAAAGAATAGATAAAGCCCAACATCTTAAAAATAATGAGGAAAACCACTATCTTTTTGGGGTAGAAACAACCCTTGTCCCTAAAATGTTAGAGCAACTTACTCAAGGTGAAGACTTGTCAATCCCAGCCAATGTTGAACCCACACATTCTTCACCAACACCTACACATCCATAAATCACCATCACATACACAAGAAAGTCCAAACAAACCCCTTTTTAGTCTATTCTGATAGAGCAGGCCCCAATATACTCACCCATGTAAGAGCAAGTTGAACCAAGAGCTCCCACTTCTCATGAGAAGCAAAGCACTCCCATTCCTTCAAGTATCAGTGTTGAGGTTCCTCATGCTAAGCCTGATGAGCTGAAAACCCCAACCTTAAGCCATCATCTTGAGTCTCAACACTCGGATGATCAACCTTCAAGGGAAAGCTACCATCCCCAGCCTTGAGATATCAACCAACAAATTCCTAGCCTTGAATTCTATGATGATGAAGACATGGAATTCAATGAGTACCATAAATCTCGATACTCCTCCCCTACTCAAGGAGAGATGAGTGCTCCTCACAGTCCCATGTCTAGCCTACATCATCCATCCATTACTAAGGTAGACCTCTCTAAACATGTTTAATAGGTTCATGTGGAAGAGGCTCTCACTTCTACAACTGATTACATCATTCAGACCTCAACCACGACAACCCAGCTTCTTGGCACTTCTTATAAAACTGTCACAAAGTAGAGGAAATCCAGAGACCAAGAACAAACATTTGGTGGTGAGAGGGATGACTTTGATTATGTACTTTCATCCCCTCATGATTCTTCTTATGAAGATGAGGTGAACATGAAACAAAAGTGCAAGAATTAATATCTACATGCACATATTTTGTTTTCAAATGTTAGTCACCTAGAATCTCGGGTGGGCTACCTTACAGAGGCAGGTGCTCAATCAGCAACTTGAGATCACCAATCTCAAGGGTAACCTAGTTGAGAGGCCTACCAAGAATGTGTACCATAGCCATAAAACCTATGGATGTAGTGGTTTAACTTCTAGCTCACTTTTGCAGGTAAGTGATGCTATCAAAAAGGGGGAGAAAGTTACTACAGTGATTGAACATGGGAGTACTACCTAGAGGATGGACATTAAGGATACACCACCCTCACTTCTAATTATTCAGACTCAACAGCCTCCTTTGGCATGTATTAATGTGGATGCCATCTTTCAAATCCTATTTGAGGAGGTATCTATACCAAGACCTTGTCACCTCCATCTAATCCTGCTACAAATCTAATAATAGGATGGAGGTATGACATTAAAATAATGGTCTTGGTTCTTTCTAGATTCCTGGGTCAATAAGAAATCTTTAACATCTATAGCCTCTGATTCAATGAAGGCTTCCTTTTATCAATCCTGCTAATTATCAACCCAAGTCAAAATAGACATGCTGACAGGTTAGCAGAGAGGATTCAAAGGAGAGTGTCTGAGGAGTTCAAAAAAAGAACAAGCATTTACAAACAAAGGCTAGTAGGGAGAACAATTCAACTGGATACTGAGTTGGATGCTAAGATTAGCTTCAAAGGGAAAGCCTCAATTGAAGGCTCAGTTGTTAACTCTATGAACCTTGAGATTCCTTTTTTCTTGAGAACATCCCACTCTCAATGAGACACCAATTGGTGAAGGTGTAAGAACAAGTGTAAGAAAGCCTCTCTCTTGTCAGAGCTCCAATGAAGAACAAGTGTAAGAAAGCCAAAGCTCTCTCCTCCCTGAGTAAAACAAGCTAATTGTTAATAAAGGAAAGAAGGTTATATCTATAGAGGTGATTGAGGAGGAGAAAAGGGAGAGGAAGAGGAAAGCAAGGGAAGAAAGAGAAAAAGAGAATCCTAATTTCATGCAGGCTATAATCAGGGCTGCTCAAAGGCCAAAAACTTAAGAAGATTAGTTAAGACAACCAAATTGAAGTACCAAGGAACTAGGAATTAGAACATTAATGAACTCATCTCTCCAAGTCAAGATACACCTAAAGTTGAGGTCAAGGTTCAACCTGAACAGACAACAGAACCAAGATCTATTGTTGATCCATAACCGGTTTCATCTTTAGAGTCATAGCAAGGTCCTGAACCTTCTTATGAACATGTGAAGGGGAAGGACAAAACTGAGAAAGAAAAAGAAAGAAAAAGTGATCAAGACCAACCTTTTCATTTAAAATATAGAAAGAGGAAACGGATGGCCATCAAAAGATATTTGAAATCAAGAAAGAAGAAGAAGTCTGAGGCATCTATCTTTACACCTCAAGATGAGCCAGAACATCCTGAGGATTAACCAAAAGAGGCTGCTTAACCAACTCCCTTATATATAGAGCCTCTAGCTGTTGAGAGACGTATCATGTCTTGGGTGTATTCCCCAAACCTAGACACATAGTATGTCATAAGAGATCAACGAGGTCAACAAATATTCTTCTTCCAAAACATACTTGACCTGCCCAAGCATGATCTCTTGAACATGAAAAGATACTATGAAAGCCAGAAGAATCCTGACCAGCAAATAAAGAGAGGAATGGCTCATACTCTAATGGTTTTAAACAAGTAGAAGATCCAACTTCATATTAATCTTCAAGTTTTGGTAGCATCAGCTAGGGGAATTTGTAAGATCAAGATAATTATCTTAAAGGCTAATGCTTATAAAAGATCTCTTAGCATGCAATAAAGTACAAGGAAGGAAGTACTTAAGATTTGACTATGTACAAAAAGAAATAACTAAGTGTCAAATCTTTTGAAGCGAAAGACAGAAATATTGCAAAGCCAACGAGAAGTCTTTCAAAGCTAGAGAGAAGTGTTTCGAATCTTAAAAACAAAGTCTTTTGAAGCTGAATACTAAACTCTTCCGAAGATTAAAAAGACCTTTCCGCTGTCAACTCTAAAGACTCACCAAGTTATCAATTAGGTGATTACCTTTTTACTTTTGTCAACTATTCAATATGGTTTTTTTTTCTGTAATTTTCTAATTTTCTGTAATATTGATATTGTTGGGACCGATAGCGTACGGAGTACTAACTGATTCAACGTGAAACCGAATCAAATAGCGCGGAATTCTATTTGATTGATTCGGTTTCACGTTGAATCAGTTTGTACTCCGTACGCCATCGGTCCCAACAGTTTCACCTGTTTTGAAGGTGAAGTTTTCAAATTGCTGCTTCTGGAGATCCTTCTTGTTCTCCTTGGCTTCAGAGGAACCCTCATACATCAGTTTCAGTGTATCCCACAACTATTTGGCTATTTTGCACTTCTTGAAACCTCTTTACACAGAGTTTGGAAGGGCAGTTTGATGAGCTGTCATGGCTTTTCTGTCAATCTCTACTCTCTTCCTATCTTCATCAGAGTAGTTAGCCACATCTTTGGGGATCATACCAACACCAGTAGCAGAAGGGGAGTTGGGTATGAAAGGTCCATTTTCAATAGACTCCCACATTCTTGAATCAAGAGACCTGATGAAACCTTCCATTCTTAAACACCAGGTGTCGAACTCATCAAGAGTGATTAGTGGGGACTTGTTCATGGTTCCAGTTTCCATATCAGTTTTGGAAATGGCTACCATTTGAAAAGTTTAGTTTTTGTGTGTGTGAGGGATCTTAAGATGGTAAGATCTTATATCAAGAGCCTGGAGAGCTCTGATACCACTTGTTGGGACCGATAGCGTACAGAGTACTAACTGATTCAACGTGAAACCGAATCAAATAGCGCGGAATT
>BJCM01270820.1:0-11434 GCA_018326385.1 Flaveria bidentis
TTGTTATTATTTAACCAACTTAAATAATGAAACAAATAATATCTCATGAACAAACTATCCATATAATGTTGTTCTATTACAAAGCAATGTTTTAGAAAACCCATTTTCTAAATTGGTGTCAATGTTTATTTGTATGATCTTATCAACAAATAAACATTTATTGGTGTTTGTATAGCTTGTTATTGGGTATGACCCAACTTGGATCATAACGTACTAACCACATCAATCGTGTATGTGTCTTGAGCATACAAGATCCAACAGACTAGTCCTTCAGAAGATCTTGCTAGCACTGCAGTAGACTTCAGTATTTCGGAAGTATTCCCTTCTTCCGAGACCAAATTTTCTTCCGAAGGCAATTTTCCACTTGCTTTCATCTTCATTTTGGAGCTTCGAAAGGAAAATTCTTTCCTTCCAAAGCTTGCTTCTTCTTGAAACTCTTAAAAGTCTCTTTCTTGGTCATGTGAAGAATGCTTTTTGGATCGTAAGGATTTTCCTTAGCAAGATGAGAAGAACTCTCACACATAACACATTCTAATTTCTTCTTCCTAAGAGCCTTCTTTTGTGAATAAGGCTGAACTTGATCACTTTCCTTCTCCATCTTTATCTTTGCAGATGCAGTGGAAATCCTTTTAGGGTGAGGACTTTCTTTAGAGTTGGATGGTTCAGGTTATGCAGTAGTGGTACACAACTGATCAGCCTTCTTCTTGATGTTGAGATGAGTTGATACTGAACTAGAATCTCGATAATAGAGTTCAAGTTAGTGTCTTTAGTCTTTTCCACTTCAAATCCTGCAGAGATGAAAACTTTTTTCTGCTTAGATTTGCCTTCTTTGCTTTTCTTTTGCTCTTTCTAATCAAGTTCTTTCTCATAGACTTGCTCATCACAGTCTTCTTACTCTCCTCAGAAGGATAGTTGCCCCTTTTAGAATCCTTTTCTTCACTCTTCTCAAAGGCATTCTCCACTATCAATTCTTCATCCTCCTCAGTCAAAAGGTCTATGAGAGGAAGCTCATCTTCATTAGTTCCACTCCTAGGAGATCTTACAAACAAGATGGTGTATGGAGGAGCTATCTTACTAGATCCCAGTCCCTGCTTATTCTAATAACAAACTTTTTCATGTAAGGATGATGATATACTGTTCTTGAAAGTTTCTTCTTCAAGAACACACTATTTTACCCTGGCTTTGCTGATCACAAGCTCAACCTGGAATTCAGTCAACTTTGTTATGAGATCTTTGATCTGAGTCCTATAGTTGGTGTGCTCATGTTTAACAACTGAAATGGTTTTCTCTAAGTCCTCTATTTTTAGTTTATAATCACTTTCAAACCTTTTGAAATTTGATTTTAAGATATTCAAGGACTCAAGATCAAATCTTATCCCTAAGTTGTAGGACTTGTATTCATTAACTTTAGCAATACATTCAGGTGTATAGAGATGTTCTAATACCTTTGATTCATCATGGTCAACCATTAATGCTTGGTTTAGAGATGCATCTTCCACCTGAAAATTCTAGTCAAAGCCTTCTTCTTCAATGACAACTACAACTTGCTACTTTAGCTTCTCATTCTGGGTGGCTTTCTCAGTGTAGTTTGGTCTGGTTTGTGCTTGACCACATTTGTTCTTGGTGCCTTGCACTCCCTTTCAAAGTGGCCGATTTGGTTACACTTGTAACACTTGACTTTGCTTTTTTCCAGCCCAAACTTTCCACTGGCTATATTGCTTGGAAACTTCCTTCTTGTCCTCTTGTAGAACTTCTTGGCTCTGTGAGTGAGAAGAGCCATCTGCTGGACTATTTCCATGTACTCCAGATCATCTGGATGGATATAGTCCAGGTCTTCAAGGGTGAATAGAAACTTTCCTGAGCTTTCATTAGAAGACACAAAGGCATGTGAAGAACTTGTCTCCTGGAATGGGATTCCTTGAGTGTAGCTTTCTCTTGGTGTCTCCAGGAAGGTGATGAAAGGACCTTTTTGTGAGTTGTCAGGGTAGCATATAAGATGATGTTGAGGTTCTATGGTATCCCTTTCAGTCACATGCAGGGCTGAACTTATTTGATTGCTGGAGTTACCAGATGAACCTTGCATGTTCATCTCCATCTTGTATCCACTGATAATACCATACAACTCAGTCAAAGTGATATTTTTAAGGTTCTCAGTCCTCTTGATAACAACACAGTAGTGTGTCCATTGCCTAGGAAGAGAGGACATAAACTTCCTTACAATATCCTTGTTTACAAGAGTCACTCCGACATCCATTAGAGTGTCCACAATCTCAACATACCTAAAGTATTGTTGAGTCATGGTTTCACCTGTTTTAAAGGTGAAGTTTTCAAACTGCTACTTCAGGAGATCCTTCTTATTCTCCTTGGCTTTAATAGAACCCTTATACATTAGTTTTAATGCATCCCATAGTTTCTTAGCTGTTTTGCATTTCTTGAAAGCTCTATATACATAGTTTGGAAGAGTAGCCTGAAGGACTGTCATGGCTCTTTGATCAATCTCTACTCTCTTTTTGTCTTCATCAGAGTAATCAGTTGTAGCCTTTGGAATCATACCACCTCCAGCAGCTACGGAGGTGCTTGGTATGTAAGGTCCTGAGACAATAGATTCCCACATCCTAGAGTCTTGAGACTTGATGAAACATTCTATTCTTTGGCACCAAGTATCAAAGTCTTCAAGACTGATCAGTGGGGACTTTGTCATGGTTCCAGTTTTCATATCAGCTTTAGTGATAACTTCTATTTGAAATGTTAAGTATTTTATGTGTGTGAGGGATATAAATATGGTGAGATCTTATAATCAAGAGCATGGAATGCTCTGATACCAATTGTAGGACCGTTTAAGGTATGGTCACTTACAACACAACACACAATAAGGAGAGTGAGTTAGAACACTTAAATCAAATGGGGAACTAGCAACCAGTCACACTTTGATACTAAGAAACACAAGTAATAAAGACACAAAATAAGAACAATAACAATAACACAAGTGTTTGGTTTTGAAGAATGTTGTATATTGCTCTCAAGTTAGTTACAAGTGTTTACGAAGCATACAAAAGCATAAAAGATACAAAGGGACCTGAGATAATTTATACTACATCCTACAGCTGGCCATACTTTGAAGGCCAGCTGGATACATGATCTAGACAACAACAAAATCAATGTAAAGTCAAAAGGAAGATTGCCTTTTGACTAGTGACTATGGCATGCCATAGCTCACATCCTAATAAAAGTACAAAAAGGATAAAAATACATAAAATAGAAAGTAACAAACTCAAGACCTCAATTTATAGTTTACTAAAAGCATGAACCTTTCACCAACTTGTAAAAGTTAGTGAGTCAAACAGAGTTGCAGTGGAAAGGTAGTCCAGCTTTATGGTAAAAGGTACATCAGATAAAGCATGTACTCAAAAGTCTTCAAAAGAAATTTGTCTTCATGAGTTGGCTTTGGAAGACTTTGTTTTTAAAGCTTCGGAAGACTTCATATTTGGCTTTGGAAGATATTGGTCTTGGCTTTAGAAGATTTCACACTTACAATATTTTCCATGGCATAGTGTGAAACTTCTGAAACATTCTACTTGGTACTTCTGTGCATGCATGCAGTATAGACTTTGGATGTTTTGGGTTGCATCATCCTTATATGAATCCTTACAATATAACCTCAAAACTTAACGACCATCCACTTCATGGACCAACCATATTACAATTTGCCAAACAATTGAGACCAATAATTGAATTTATCAAAAGTTAGGACCAATCTTGCAATATGGGCAAACCACAAGAACCAATCGTGTAATTAACTCAACAAAATAGTGTTAGGACCATGTACGGACGAAGTACTGACTGATTTACGTGTATACTAACTCAAATAGTGCGGAATCCTATTTGATTGGCGATCCAATCAGTGAGAACACACGTAGAACCAATCTTAGAATGAATCTAAACATTAAGAACGATTGCAATACGATTTAGTGCGATCTATGACTTCGAACAGGTTCTCTAAGGTCTCAGGACGGCTAGGGTACGAGTAGGAGTCAAAATATTGAAAGCGTTTCGTTTTTCCATGAATTAAGTGGTATTTATAGCTTAGGGTTAGTCAATCGTATGACTGGACCATTAGCATGGTTCAGTCGTGCGACTAAAGCATGCGACTGAGTCAATCACACGACTGAAGTTTCAGTTGTGAGACTGAGTCATCCGTATGTCTCAGTCGTGCGACTGATCCAGTCTCCTGGTTCAGTCGTGCGACTTGTTCATTAGCATGAAGTATTCATGCGTATGGTCCATTAGCATGGTCTATTCGCATGAAAAGTTCATACGACTAAGTTTGAATATGTTTCTCAATTATTATTTGACTAAGTTCTATTCAAACAACCACAAACCTATATAGTTAGTTCAATATGTGTTAATAAATAATAAAAATTGAAACATACACTGAAACATATAACATTAAGATCATCAATCACATATTTTGTTTCATTCAACTCATATATTTCATTTACATTTAGGACATGACAGACATATTAAACTAAAATCTTAAACTAGGTACATATGTATCAACAAACTCCCCCTTGGACCTAGTTTTCTTCATTGTTTGGCATCCTTCATTAGCTCGTCAAACTTCTCATGCCTCTCCTTGACTGTGACTCCAGCATGTATCTCGAATGCAAAGCAGAGTCTTATCACGTTCTGAAACTGGAGGGCCTGTACGATATCCTGTGGATCATAGAATAATGGCCACCTGTATAAAGTATAAACATCACTACCTGACAGGTTGGTTAGCCACATTAGGTCAAATTCCTAGATAGTCTCCATTTGACGCTGTTTCTGCAATACTATGACTACTTCTCCTGTTCTCCAATCATAATACCACCACTTAAAGTGGGGAGTGAAGTCCTGTGGCATTTCCCTCATGGGGATCTTTGACATAGTGCATGGAGGACTCCACTTTAGCACCACTTTGGGTTTCCTAGTCCTGGGGTCCACATCCAACCTTCGAATATACCTCGTAGGTTGTTGAGGCTTGAAGTTCAACCATCGAGTGTGGTATTCTTTCTTCAACACAACTTCAAACCAGCCTGACATCTTCATGGGGTTAGCATACAGCAGGTTCAGGCGTGCCAGCTGGTTGAGCTCAAAACCAGGGAGAGTCTTCAGATCATGTGGGAATCTGAAGTATTCGATTCCCTTCTCCCTCTTCACGGCATATACATTAAGATCCTCAAAGTAAGCCCATGCTATAATCTTTCCAGACACCTTTAGATGCTTCTTTACTTTGTAGAGCTTGGCGTAGGCACTCGGCTTTGGCGTTGTGTGTTGGGCATGGATCTCTGCAAAACAAGCCGCCCATTCAGCCCTTTTGATCTCAACATCAGCGTCTGAGGCTTGGGCTTGGCTTTCTGATTTCTCGGCCTCCCTCTCCATCGTATCCAGTTTAGCATACATATCACTGTCGAGAGTATCTCCAAAATCAGGAACCACATTTCCCTCTCGATCAGTATATTCTGGATAGTGTTGTGCTGATATGTCTTCAATCTCTATCTCATCCACATCGTTGAGCTCGTCATCACTAGCAACATCGATGGTAGGTGCATCTTTAACTAGTTCATTCGGATTTAACCGAAACATCTCTACGAGTTACTCATCAGTGAGGTCGTGAAAGATTTCTCCTTCTTCGGGAGTATAGCTTACTGACCTCCTGACAATCCCTTGCAGACTAAGTATCATAGTGAATTGAGACTTGATCTACTGTAGGGGAGCAATATCATATTCATCTCGCTAATATGGTGGATCTGCTTGATTTAAAACATGTAACACATCATTCATTAGTAGATAATCAAGACAGTTAAATAATCAAATATATACATAAATATTCATTACATAAGTTTTAGTACTTGATTTAAAACATGTAACACATCATTCATTACTTTGATCCATGTAATCCTCCTGGGCCAGGTGCCCGAACAATCTCCGCACGGGGGCTTAACCTACTTCCCCCTGTACACCTTCATGGGGCCCAATATGGTGTCGTCCATCACCTCAAGTACTACTGCGTCCTCCTTCTCCTTAGGCAGCGATGGTAGCTTTTGATCAATGATCATCTGAATGAATTAAGGGTACATACAAAACCCCTCCTTCCCTTTCCCCTTAATGTTTTCCACCAAATAGGTGAAGATCATCCTAGAGAAGCTGAACGGGTGGTTCAGCACCAACGCCACGTAAGCGTTCTGGATCTGATTGGAGAGCTTGTCGAATCCTCCCTTCCACGAAGAAATGCACTTGAGCAACACATGGGCGAGGTACTTGAGCTGGGGGCACAGGTTGCTCTTTTTGAGCACACCTGCGTTGATGTCCACAGAGTACTTAGCCATCAAGAAACATCCTCGTACTGTAAGTGGGTGTAATCGCGTGGGACAATCAGTGTCATCCCGAAACTCTAGAACAGTCTGAAGATCATCCTCTGTGATCTTAATAGCCTGGCCGAATATCGAGCTCCTGATGCAATAGGGCTCAGAGGACCTGTCTACCACAGCGCTTACCCAGAAAGCCTGTTGGATCAAGCGGTAAGGGGTACATGGAGTCGAGATGGCTCGGAATATCCTAGATCGTCGTAGAAATGTGATGATGCCCGAAAATTCTGCAGCATTCCTGGAAGTCAAATCCAAGTGAGCACATATGTTGTACTTCGTGCTCATTGTCCAGCGACTTGCCATCTGTTACACAAAATGGATAAACGCTAGTGTGTGTAAATGAATAGTCATTTGAATTTCTTTACTTGAATCTTTCTGTTCTGTCGTGCGAATGAACTGTGCGACTGAGGTTTAGTTGTGCGATTGAGCTCATACGCGTGACTGAGCATGCGACTGTGCTTAGTCGTATGCTCTACCAAGCGGTTGAACCAGTCGTGCAAATGAACTTATTCGCATGTTTCAGTCGTGCGATTGTGCCATTCGTCCAAGTCAGTCGTACGACTGAGCCATTCGCCCAGCTCAGTCGTGCGATTGAAGTTCATCAGAGCACCCATTCGCATGACGGACTGTTGGTTCATTCAAATTCAAATTTTGTGCAATTCGTAGTGTTAGAAGTCATGGTATGGTGCATTACCTAAAATAGCACCTAATAACCTTAATTTTAACATTTTACTTAGTTTTATTAGTTTATTTGTCAAACTAGTCTCGGTTAAGTTTTAGGGCTGAATTTCGATCTTTTGAGGATGAATCGATTGAATATTTTACTGGAAATCGTTGCACATTACCTGTGGAGTCATTGGGAATCGTTAGAACATAATAATCACATTCCATGAACAATCAAATGAAATTTGGGTAGAGTATCGGTAAGTCGTGTGAAAAAATGAGCGATTGGGGGTGAATAGGGTTTGCGACCGACTCCCCCTCTATTTATACTAGGGTTTCCTTCAGTGGTGCGACTGGACCTAATCGCATAGCTGGTTCGTGCGATTGAGACTCAGTCGTGCGACTGACTCAATCGGTCACCATCAGTCGTGCGACTGGGTTTCAGTCGTGCGACAACCCCATTCGGTTGCTTGAATTCGTGCGATTGGTTCATTCTGATGATCCAATCACATGAATTTACCCATGCTGATGGTCCAATTACATGTCTGGGCCATACGTGTGGCTTAGTCGTGCGATTGGGCTCATTCGTCTAGTTCAATCATATGGCTGGTCCATATTTATGGTCCAGTCATGCGAATGGCTCATTTTTATAAGTGTGACTCTATGAATATTTTACATTTATCCATTTTAACACTTGGTAAAACATTACAAGCATTCGATCATCTCAGACATAATCGTTTTTAACTTTGGAAACATTTGATCACCTCAGACATGATCCTTTTAACAGTAGTTCATTTTGTCACCTCAGAACGTGACCCATTCAATAGTAGTGCATTTTTTCACCTTAGACATGACCCATTTGACATGTGAAAACATGTGTGGTCACCTCAGACATGACCTTTTTAAGTGATTAAATCCCAGATAAAATTCCAATACATAGTCCAATGATTAAAACTAAATTTGACTAAAAACTGAAACAAAATAAAACAACTATAATCAAAAGATAAAATTGAACGTATTTTTGTGATTTTGTGTGAGATGAAATTTTTAAGATTGATATCTCGCATATTTCTTTCTAGAACAGTACAGCTTCAAGTTATTTTGACCACAACTGGAACGATTCATTTTGGAATCATACACGTAATCAAATCATTCAGCACGTGTTACCTAAATCTTTTGATGCTAGATTCTTGTTTTCATCGAGAGTCATTAGCAAGTTTAGGAAATCATACTAGTACTATAAGATGCACACATTGATTTGGAATTTCAAGAATTGCCACCACGATGATTGTCAGTATAATTGTCCACTTAAATCCATACACAGACTTTTGACACAGATTGGTAATACATTAGGGTTAATTATTTCAACCATCATTTTTGGATCCCACGCTTATATGGTAATCAACATTCCTCAGGAGATTTTTCGAGCGGTCTACGGGTATTGTGACAAGAAGAAACTATTCTCAGAGCTTTCAAAGAGAAGCCAAGCCTCAGGTCAGTGCTACCGCACAATAGAGAGGCGGCAAACAACAATGAATTCTAGAATATCTAGGTTATGCTTATCCTCAGGTCAGTGCCACCGCACAACAGAGACGCACACAACCTATCTTCTTGTTAGAGCATATATATATATATTTTTCTTTTTGCACATAACACACCAACAACATTCGTTATTAGCTTGATTGCGTTTATTTTTCATTTTTCGTGCTTTGCTCTTTTTGTGGTCAACCGCACACAATTGTGGTGTTTATTTGCTCATCACCCCTTATTGGAAATAATTGGTTGTGTTTACCAGTGATAAGATGGGCACCCACAGCTAGTTGAACAACTTAGTTTGAATTGAAGTCACCAATGCGGTCTAATTATCTATTGTGTTGATTCTACCGACACATCATTTAGTGGTCTAACAACCTCTAGATCTACTTTCTTTGTGTTACCTTAGTAATAGACAATTTTACTATCATTTTTCCTGTTATATTGCTCAGACTTCTCAGACTTATACTTTGAATTTTGCATCTAATGCAATTTAAATCTTTTAAAGTCCCAAATTCTTTGTTCATGTGTGCTATCATTTTCCATAGTCATTAAATCGGTATCACAGATATGATCTCATTTCTATCAGCTAGCCTGTCCTCCTCCCTCGTCTTTTTATGTACTAACTTCTAAACCTATTCTCCCCCTAAATTTCTAAAACCGAAAATCTTTTTGCAGTTTTTGAATTTTAAAAGTCAGGAAATTAAAAAAAATTAAAACAAAATAAAATTAAAACACAGTGTCAAACTACACATTATTGTCTTCTGAGATTACGTTTCTTTTTCACACCATTAACCTCTAAGAGATATAGAAATCTCGGTTTATCAAAAGCTTTTGTATAGAGGTCGGTGCGTTGAAAATCCGTATTAATTTTAACCACATCAATTAAATGTTTTTCAAAACAATCTCGTATAAAATGATATTTAATCCCGATGTGTTTGGTTTTAGGATGTCAGACCGGATTTTTAGTTACAGTTATCGCAGCAGAGTTATCAACATATATAGGAGTATTAGAGAATTGCAAACCGTAATCCCGCATTTGCTGTTGAATCCAGATGATTTGTGAACAGCAACTTGCAGCAGCAACATATTCGGCTTCACAAATTGACAGAGCAACCGAGGTCTGCTTCTTACACTGCCAGGTCACTAATCTCCTCCCAAATAATTGACATCCTGCTCATGTGGACTTGTAGTTCGTTTTGCAACCGCCGTAATCCGAGTCACTATACGCCGTAAGCTCGAAGTCATCATCATGAGGATACCACAACCCTAATGTTGGTGTACCCTTCAGATAACGAAATATCCTTTTAACACCAATAAGATGGTTGACTTTTGGCTTTGGCTGATATCTAGAGCATAGACATGTCGAGTACATGATATCAGGTCGTGAGGCTGTGAGATACATGAGAGATCCGATCATTCCTCGGTACATGGTGGCATCAACCAGATCACCACTTTCGTCGGGTGCTACATCGTGGTTTGTAGCAAGAGGAGTTCCAGCTGCCAAAGCATTCTCCATATCAAACCGACTGAGAATATCACCTACATACTTGGTTTGATGTAGGAAAATTCCCTTAGGTGTCTGATCCACCTGTAATCCGAGGAAGAACTTCATTTCTCCTATTGCACTCATTTCGAACTTTGCTTTCATTACTGCTTCAAATTCTTTACATAACTCTTCGTTTTTGGATCCGAAGACTATGGCATCAACGTAGATCTGTACAAGCAGCAAGTCACCATCTTTTTCTTTGTTAAACAATGTACAGTCAATCACTCCTCTTCAAAACCTGTGTTTCACAAAATGAGTTGAGAGTTTCTCGTACCATGCTCTGGGGGCTTGATGAAGCATGTATAGAGCCTTGTCTAGCTTGTAAACTCTGTCTTGATGATATGGATCCTCAAATCCCTCAGGTTGACTAACATACACTGTCTCTCGGATTTCACCATGAAGGAATGCGCTATTCACATCAAGTTGATATACTTTAATCTTTATATAAGATGCATAGGCTAGGAAGATACGGATGGCTTCCATTCTTGCCACGGGTGCAAACACTTCATTGTAATCAATACCCTCGACCTGTCGAAATCCTTGAACGACAAGTCGGGCCTTGTTCCTGATGATGACCCCTTAGTCATCCTTCTTGCACTTCAAGACCCATTTAGTGCCAATGACCTTAGCACTTTTAGGTCTATCCACCAGAGTCCACACACCAAACTTCTTGAATTGAAGAAGTTCTTCTTGCATGGCACTCACCCAATCCTCATCGTTCAAGGTGTCACTTACATATTTTGGCTCAAATTGAGACACAAAACATCGATAAGCTCCGTCGTGAAGGTATCCTTTTTCCATGATTGAGGCATAATCAGCTGAGTATAGCTGATTTCGTGTCTATACTCCTGATTGTACATCCCTTATGACATTGTCCAGAGGATGATAAACATTAAGTCACGACCCGGGAGTGGTGGGAACAACTACATCCTAACCTAGATTGTGAGTTCTAGAGTCAGAATCTGTAGCTATTGGAGTTTGAGGTTCCGAAGTGTCAGAGGCATTAGCATCGAATGCATGTGTACTTGTTATAGTAGGAACCTGTTCCTCGTGTTCCACCTTAACATTCTCCACATCTTCATCATCAAAGGAGGAGTCACTAACTCCGGTACTCCCCCTGAGCTGCTAGAAGATTGACCTTGTGAAACAGATGATGTCGAGTCTAGGGGCGGTGTGTTTAGGACATCATACATCATCTTTGTAGATAGCTCATCATCAGAAGGCGTGAGAGGAATGTTGAAGGACTTGAAGAATCCATCATAATCAAAAAAGAAGGCTGGTC
>BJCM01270821.1:0-11259 GCA_018326385.1 Flaveria bidentis
ATTACAAGTATAAAAGATTGGCTAAGTGTATTTGGTTCCCATGATGAACAAGCATACGTCATCAGGAGCCGGCAATACCTTGTCTTTAGCACCAAATAGGCTTGTCAGGCCCAAAGATCTAAGACGTCGCCAGGCTAGCAATAGTTAATGATTGTAAACAAACTATGTATCTCATATAATCACTTACAACACACAAATAACCATGACAAAATATAAAGATGAATTGCAAGTGCTTTACAAGTCTCAAACGTTTATAAGTGTATGATATATAAGTATCATGCTTCACCCTAAAATAGTGTGAAAGAAAGTAAAAAGGGGGCAAGAAAACTCACTTGTCAAATAAGTATATAATGAAGATCAATAAGAATAATATATGTCGTTCCAAGATGAAACGTCACAAGACACCTAAATATATAAATTTTACAAAATTTAGGTTAATAATAAGATTAACGAGTTAACATGAACTAGGGTATTAAAATTTGGGGGTTTTCATAAAGTTAGTAAATTCTTATAAAAATATACTATTTTATGAACTTTATAGAACTTATTTAAAAGAAATTAAATCCTTTGTAAAAAAATATATATATATATTTAATTTATTATCATCATAATAAATCCCTTGTAAAGAGAAAAACATACGGTCTATTATAGATTTATTTAACTCACAATATTATATAAATTATTTTTTATAAATATATTTAATTATAACATTTGTAAAAAAACATTTAAAATAAAATGTTAAAATGTCTTATGATAATAAATTTATAAGACATATTTAGATGACTTTTAAAAATATTTGGGGTTTATAAAAATAATTTTTTATACATTTTAAGAATTTTCTAGAATTAGTTTTTAGGTTAAAACCTTTAAAAATAAAACATGAGGGTGCCCGGGTTCGAACCCGGGACCTCATGCTGAACAAGGCAATGTCTTAACCAGTGAACCAAGGCTTCAGTCGCGGTACAACTTGGTTTTAAATTGTTTTAAACACAAACTAAAAGGTTTCCCCCAAACCCCAAGAACCCTAGTTTGTTCAAATCCAAAATTGAAGATTGATTCGCTGTTAATGCTCGAGTTAATTATGGGGCTTTGATTCCCCAGTGTATTTCGAGCACACCCATGTGTTCAATCACCTGATTCGAATTCGAATTGATGCAAGGGACGCCAAGAACAGGTCGCGGCTGTACAAGAACCGATTCTAGTGGCAAACATTGATAATAATTCAATTAATTTTGTGGATAGCTTCGTGTGATGCCCTCGATGCAAAGCCCTTTGCCAATTTCGACAATTGAAGCTCGAAAGATGATGAACACGTTCGTTGCAGGTCACGACGAAGGTGATGTTTGATTTTGGTGATTTTTAGTGTTTTAGGAGAAATTGACAATGAGAATAGACTAGAGATAGTTAAATATGTATGTTCGATTAATTGAATTATTATAAGAGTTTAATTGTCAAACGGTTGTGAACTTGATGATCGTCGGTTACCAAGCTAAATCGACATCCATAACCGGCTTAAACACGAATTAATGTGTATAAAAGGGGTCGAGTTATGCTCGTGAACCGATTGGTAACGATTTGGGGTCGAATTCGAAGGGTTCTAGTGCGTTTGGAGCCTCGCCGGACTTGGCCGGAGTCCGGCCGGCGAGGTCGCCGGAAAAGCGGGAGAGAGAGGGGGAAGGGGGTTTGGGTTTTAAAATGTTACACAATGGTCCCTGCAGTTTGATTCTTATTATTTTATGCACAAAGCTTCCATTTCAAGTTTCTAAAATGACAAATTAACCCCTTAACACTCTTAATTTAAGTTTTAAATATTTTTAAGCAACTTAATAAAGTATTATTAATGTTATTATTATTTTTGTTATTAATATTACTATTATTACTATTATTATTATTATTATTATTACTATTATTAATATTATTATTATTATTATTATTATTATTATTATTTAATTTACTTAGAACTTTAAATTAAATAAGGAATTATACATAAATAGCCCACCAAGTTTCATAAATAGCATAAATAGGTCTTATAAGAATTAACAAAAATTAACTTTTAATTAACAAAAATACGAAATGTTACACGAATATTCGTCTTTAGTATATACTCCAACGAGTCTTCATATAACATTTTTGACATGAGTCTTCATCACGTTTGAATCTTCAACTATACCCCTTGACTGTAACAATTAACAAACAAAAGATTGATGGTTGTGTCTAAGGATCGTGTTAGACACGGGTCCCTTAAAACAAATTTCGCGTCTCTACTCAAGACAACGCGTCTTCCTCCCAGGGTACAACAGCCAAAGCAGTATGTACTGTCGGAGAGTGCCTCAAACCCGAGAGATCACCGGGTATAATATGTGTAATGATGTTATATGGAAAAAAAGTAAAAGATGATGGTATAGGAAGAACAATTTAGAGAGTGTTCCTCTCTAAATTTCTATAAAACTTGGATACTAAAAAAATAAATTTCTTTTTCTTCTCTTTTTACATCATGAGTTTAGTTATATACTCATGCTAAAACTTCACTTTAATATGAGTTTATGATTCAAAATCAAAACTTCCATTTGTTTTATGAATTATTTTATGAGACCAAACTAAAACTATCATTTTATTCATGACATGTTTAATATCAATTTTAATAAAAAATTTGATCCATAATAAACATTAATATTTATTAAAATACTTGGTCAAAATATAAAACATCCATGTTAATCAATACATAGCTTTATTAACATTATGCAAGAAATTGCAATAATTTCCTACTATAATCATCCAAGTTTCACTTTCTTTATTCCGACCACTCAACTTCGAGCATCGATATCTAATTCATCTTAGCTTTAGTTTGGACACGGTATAGTTCGTTGAAAAACTAGAACGTAAACCAATAAATAAATAACTATTTATATAACAAATATATAAATATAATTAGTTTGTGTCCAAAATTCCAATAATCCCCCACATGAATGGAGATCGATCAAAATACACAAAATTCCCAATAAAACTCGACAGTTGAGTCTTGCAGGATAGGTAGGTGTTCTCATTGAACATTCCTTTATGAAGCATAATTAGCCTACTAGTGGTGTGTAGACGCGATTTCTTTGAACAGACACCGTTTGGTGTAGACGGCAATATACATTCACACAAGACTCTCCCTAATCGGGCACATCCCCTTATTGTCATGTCTGTTATGGTCATGGATCACTATCTTAGTTTTGCGAGAGCTCTAGGGTTTGCGCCTCCCCACAAATCCATTCGAAGCGACCCAACTTCTCTCTAACATAGGTGATTCCATGAATCATTAAAAGCATCATGGTTATATTGATTCCCATAATCATTTAACCTGAATATGTTTAACCTTTCTTTGGTCATTGTTTCGGGGTACTACCCTAGAGTGAATAGACTAGGAAGTTTGTGATTCCCTTTTAGTTTTAGGGTACTTCCCTATAGTGACTTCGTTGATCATATGATTATGTTGTCCAATTGAACCTAGATCTTGGGATCTCCAATCAACTAGGTTAGGATTCCCTCGTATTCCCTTTTTCCTACGTGTTTTAGTCCAATTCCTCTCTATCTCCTCTCATTTCAAGCCGTAGGTTGTTGGATCCAAAATTATTATCTATTACTTTGTCAAGTCAATGTAGATAACTTCAATCAAGATAACTTTTCATTATGTCTTCTTAACTCATAAGTTAATAATGGATATTATAAAACTTTTAAGTGTATTTGAAGAATACAATTCTTATTTCAAGACAAACACATATCCTTTATGCCTTTGGTAGTAAACATCTATCAAGATTCTAAATCTGGCCAATTAAAATCTGAGTCTATCATAGACTTCTTATGACTTTTGTGTACTACACTAGATCATAGATTTACAATATCTTTGGATTGCCAAAATCCATATTGCTAAGATTTTATTTTCAAATGCAAGAAACCCCCACATTTAAGTGTTATAGGATAATATTCATATGGGTTAATGAAAGGTTCTCCTTTTCTAAATAGGTTTGAGAAAACTTTTCACAAAATCATTTCTACATACCTTGAAGGATTCTTTCTAAAATGGCATCTCCCCCACGTTTCTTGCGATTTGATTTCAAAGTGAGGTTTGCTATCGGACAAACCTAGAAAACTGAGTCCTCCTCATTAGGCTTTGTATACAAGATAACATTATCTAGTTAGTTAAGTTGTCCATAGGTTATATCAACCTCCTTGAACCGAACGAGTATCCTCTTTCGACTTTCTCTATACATAATTGACCTCCTTATAGCATCATAAATTGATAAGTACCATGCTAGCATACTTTAGACAACAGTACTTTGGCATGTGAACAAAAGATGCATCATTTTGATACTTCACAACTTTAAGGAGTAACATACTATCCCTTGTCCATATCCATATCTTATTATAAACAAAGCATAAGACTTATTCGTCATCATTCGGTTTAGGAACATAACTCGTTTTCCTTTAAACCTCTCATCCATAGGCAAGTCACCAGCCATAATCATTGGTCGTGGTAGCCGCCTCAGCACCAACTCAACAGTAGTCGGTCAGTAGCAACTACCGGAACTCGATATTACCATAATAGGTTGGTAGCAACTCAAAAGCAAGCTCGATACCAATGTAGCGTACACACACTTTAGTAGTTGACATTGAGTTAAGAACAAGATCTCGGTAACATCTTTCAAAACTACTCAATCGACTTTCAAGCACAACAATGCGAGTGTGTGAAGTGCAAAGGGCACTATTTTCCTTTTTACTTATAAAAACTTAGTAATAAGTCTTAATTCAATTCACTTTGGTGAACACATTTATCTTTAACAAGATAAATGAAAATCCTCTACAATCAGTATTACAATAATCCAGAGTCAAACACATTGACACTAAATAATATACAATTCATAAAGTTTGCTTGGAGTTATTGACAAACATGTCTTATTGTTCCCTTTAGGATATGTATAACTAGGGAACTTTTCTAAACGAAAGAAAATCCTCCACATAGCTCTAACAATATTAAAATAGTAGACACATCTACATTTAAATCTTTCAGAATGAATTTAGCAAAATTCATTAAAGATAACATATATTGCTTTCATATATAGATTTATCCACACTTGTGAATTTTTATGATAACTTCAAATGAAGTTTATCGGTATATCTCATACTTGTGTATTTAATCTCAGTACACTTATCATATTTTCGATCTCATGATACACTTATTATATTTTCGATCCCATGATATCGTATGACATTTGATGTCTCATCTTCGACATTTAAAACAATTCAACAAATCTTAAGTTGTTTCCTATGCAAATCTCTTTTTATACTATCTGTTTAAAGTTATATATTTTATAAATGTTATATCATTGACGTTTAAAATTATTTTCCTTAAAATCAATTTGAATATTATAATATAAATTGATTTATTTCGTTTATTGAATGTGTTATCTTAAAATATTGAACACAAATAATAATACAACAAAAATTAAAACGTAAAGTGTAAAACACTTTTTAATAATAATTCAAAGATAAAAATTACATCTTGTCATCAAATCCCAAAGTGTTATTATCTATAACACTTTCATCATTAGCACTGATATCAATTTTATGACATGTCTTGAGGTACTCCCTTAATAGTACTTTATCCAATCATATGATCAAGTTTCTCATCTTATCTTGAAACTCTAATTTAAATAGTCAAAACCGGAAAAAAACAACAACGTTATGTATACAATATCTTATTCATAAGTAGTTGTATTTGAATAATTATTTCTATTCATAACAACCTGAAGTTGTTTTTTTCTGAATAATCTTATCGAGACTATTATGTGGTTCGAGACATATTACTTCTCAGATGAGTAGTTAACCATTTTAGATTTTAAAACACATGTTTTATTCATTCAAAACATTTCATAGCTTTACAACTATTTTAAAATATATTGTATTTATTTTATGTCTTGATCACAAAAATCAAGACCATAAAATCCAAAAATAGTATTATTATATTAATTAATATCTTTTAATCTTTGGTTAACACTTTTGAATTTATAGAATAACACTTTTGAATTTATAGAATAAAACGTTTTTAACACATTCATTGGAGAATAAATGATTATAAATACATTTTAAACACATTTTTGTTTATATACATAAACCATTTTTAACAAATGATTACGACAATTATTTTAAATATTACGGTTCTTATTAAAGAAATTGTTTTCTAACACGCTCGTTAGAAAATAAATTATTATAAATAACCTTTTAAGCTTATCGGTTAAAATAACCACTTCTAACTCACACGTTAGAAATAAATGAATACAAAGATCGCTTTAAAATTTTTCGATTTGTATAAAATAAATCTAGTTCTAACTTACTTGTTAGAAATAAACGATTCCATATTCATTTTCAAGCTTTTCGATATATAAAATATAAACCGCTTTTAACACGCTAGTTAGAAATAAACAACGACAAACATTTCCTTTAAGCTTATCAGTTTATATACAATAAACTCGCTTCTAACACGCTCGTTAGATCTGAACGATTACAAAATCGTTTATAAGCTTCTTTGGTCATATAAAATAAACTATTTCTATTTTTGGTGTAAAATACTAGTTTTAATTTCTTTCTAAAACAAAATTCGGTTTTACTTAAATCATTGTAGCTATAAATACTTTTAAAACTACAAACCCATGATTTTCTAATAGCTTTTAAAAACTGAACCATCTCTAACACACATGTTAGTTGTTAAACATTTACAAAAAATGTTTTAACACATGATAGAATTAAAATATTCGTTTGATAACACGGTATTTTGGATATTAGATTGTACTCCAATCTTTGTTAAAATCTAAAGAAGACATTGTACTATGTTATTTCTAAAAAATTGTTTGATTTAAAAAAACTCACAAATAATATTTTCTTTAATATTTTGTGAACCTAAAATAACCATAGTAATAAGGTTTTAAAAATCCAATCACGAATTATGTTTTAAGATTGTAGAAAGTAGGTTCACTTATATATTAAAAGATAGTAATTATAACGATACTATCGTTAGTCATGAGAAACATTATAGTACAATACCGTTTACAAATACGACTACAAAAATAAATATAAACTATATTTATGTACCAAACCTGATTTGAATATCTGTCTTTAGTATATACTCCAACAAGTCTTCATATAACATTCTTGACACGAGTCTTCATCACGTTCGAATCTTAAACTATACCCCTTAACTGTAACAATTAACAAACAAAAGATTGACGGTTGTGGTTGAGGATCGTGTTAAACACGGGTCCCTTAAAACAGATTTCGCGTCTCTATTCAAGACAACGCGTCTGTCTCCCAGGGTAGAACAACCAAAGTAGTATGTATTGTCAGAGAGTGCCTCAGACCCGAGAGATCACCCGATATAATATGTGTTATGATGTTATATGAAAAAAAGTTAAAGATGATGGTGTAAGAATAACAATTTAGAGAGTGATCTTCTCTAAATTTCTATAAAACTTGGACACTAAAGAAAATAAATTTATTTTTCTCTTTTGTTTTCATCATGAGTTTAGTTATATATTCATGCTAAAACTTCACATTAATATGAGTTTATGATTCATAACCAAAACTTTTATTTGATTTATGAAATATTATATGAGACTAAATTAAAACTCTTATTTTATTCATGACATGTTTAATATCAATTTTAATAAAAACTATGATCCATAATAAACATTCATAATATTTATCAAAAGACTTGTCAAAACATAAAACATCCATTTTAATCAATACATAGTTTTATTAACATTTGTAAGAAATTGCACCTATTTCCTATTATAATCATTCAAGTTTCACTTTCTTCATGCCGACCATTTAACTTCGAGCACCGATATCTAATTAATCTTAGCTTTAGTTTGAACACGGTATAGTTTGTTGCAAAATTAGAACTTAAACCAAAAAATAAATAACTATTTATAAATATAGAAATATAATTATTTTGTGTCCAACATTTCAATATTTTTATATTAATAAAAAAACAAGAAAATACGAAATAAATAAAAACTAAAAGACAAAATAAATAAATAAAACTTAATTTTTTAGTTTAACATAATAAGGGTGATATGTTAAATAAAAATATTAAAATAAAAATTTATTTATTTCAAAAGAGTCATAATGGTTACAACAAGAAAAATTAGTTTGGAGAGAGTACGTATAATATCAAGTAGGGGTGTTCAAAGTCGGGTATCTGGATTTTCGGATAGTGATTATTACTATCTGAATCTGTATCCGAATTTTCGGATATCCAAAAATTCGGATACGGATTCAGATAGTATCCAAATATCCGAAAAAAAACACCCAATTTGCATTTCATTCATTTCAATGTTCAGTTACTTATCAAAAGTCTTAATACAAATAAAATTAAAGTACCAATACATCCAAATAATATAGTGTTTAAGTTAAATACAAAAACTCAAAGTACAAATACATTCAACCTAAAACATCTTAAAACATACAAAAACCAAATCACCATTCATTCTTCATATCCGAGTATCCGAGCAGTCCAATTTTTTGCATCATCACCATTCACCACAAGTCCACAACCTATAAGTCAACAACTCAAAAACAATTAGATAAATGAGAATCGTATTTTTTAAATATTCCAAACAATAATTTTAAAAATAAACATATTTATAAAAAAGGTAAACAATACAAGAACATATTTCAATATCTTATAATTAAACTATTTCAAACTTTAAAAACTATAACATCCGGTTATTTATTTATTTTGAAGCCGATGAAAGAAAAAAAGAAATAAAGTCCTAAGTCGAGGGACCAAACTCGCCAACGAAAGAAAGACGATGAGTGGGGGTATATAAAGGGAGAGGGCAACCCTTACCCTCTCCCCACACCAATATTTCAGCCAAAAGAAAGAGGAGAAGAGAGAAAGAATAGAAAAAGGGAGAAAAAGTTGGTTCGGGTTGGTTCGAGTGAGCCAAAATTGTCGAGAAGCGAGTCAAACCGAAGCTCTACTTCTTGGTGTAGTTTGTGTGAGTTCTAGGACCCCACTTTTACTTGTTTTCAAACGATTTTGGGGCTGGAAAGCATAGAAAACCTGTTTTTGTATGTGTATGTGTTTGACCATTTGGGTGTGTTGCGTGTGATGCGTTTAGAGTTTGTTTCCGGGATTGTGTGTACTTGTATGGTGTTGTGGTATGCATCCTTAAGGTTTAGGATGGTTGATTTTGGCTTAGAATGGGTTTAGATGAGTTTGGAAGTCGAAAAAGGCAGTTTGCGTTCGGCTGGAACTATATTCTGCATCAGCTAGGGCTAGGCGACCGACTGGAGACCGAATGGAGGCCATACGGCCGAATAGGGTGCGATTGGGGTCCATTCGCACGATTGAGGGTCCATTCGTATGATTGAAGGGCCAGTCGCATGGAGGTCATGCGATTGAAAATCCAGTTGCATAAGTGCTCATCCGCATTAGTCCCATTCGCATGAGGTCCATCCGCATTAGTTCATTCGCACGATTGGGTGTTCATTCACTATGGTCACTACGAGTTTCTTTTCATGTCTTTTGGTTTGACCAATGCGCCAACTGCTTTTATGGATTTGATGAACCGTGTGTGTCGGTCGATGTTGGATAAATCAGTGATTGTGTTTATTGGTGATATCCTGATTTATTCGAAGAGCGAGGTTGAACATGCCGATCACATTCGTGAGGTTCTGGAGACACTGAGGAGGAAGAAGTTGTACGCTAAATTCTCCAAGTGCGCATTCTGGTTGCGCGAAGTTCAGTTCTTGGGTCATGTGGTGAATCCTGATGGGATTATGGTGGACCCGGCAAAGGTGGAGGCGGTTATGCAATGGAAGTCACCAAAGACGCCATCCGAGATTCATAGCTTCTTGGGTTTGGCGGGTTACTACAGAAGATTCATCCAAGACTTTTCAAAGATCGCCTCTCCACTAACCAAGTTCACCCGAAAGGATGTAAAGTTTATATGGGGTCAAGCTCAAGAGCAGGCATTCGAAGAATTGAAGGCAAGATTGACTCAAGCTCCTGTTCTGTCATTACCCGATGGAAGCGAAGATCTGGTGGTTTATTCTGATGCTTCCTACTCGGGGTTGGGGTGTGTGTTAATGCAGAGAGGAAAGGGTATAGCCTATGCATCCCGATAGTTGAAGGTTCATGAGGTCAATTATCCTACTCATGACCTGGAGCTAGCAGTCGAGGTTTTTGCACTAAAGATTTGGAAGCACTATCTCTACGGGACGAAGTGCACCATTTTCACTGACCACAAGAGCTTGAAGTATTTCTTCGAGCAAAAAGGTCTGAATATGAGGCAGAGAAGATGGTTGGAGCTTATAAAGGACTATTATTGTAAGATCCATTACCATCCGGGCAAGGCTAACGTAGTGGCTGATGCCCTTAGTCGGAAAGAGAGGCCCGAGCCGATTTGGGTGAAAGCATATCAACTAATCATGACCTCCGATGTGATGAAACAAGTCAAGGAGTTTCAAGATGAGGCATTGAAAGAAGATCATCTTAACTCTGAAAGGATGAGAGGTCTGGTTGGGGAATTAGGCGAAAACACCCTTGGTGTTAAAACCCGATTTGGACGGGTGTGAATTCCTCGGTTTGGGGATCTACGGGTGAAGATTATGGATGAAGCTCACAAGGATCGATACTCCACTCATCCTGGTGCCACAAAGATGTACCAAGACATGAAGAAGAATTATTGGTGGCCGGGTATGAAACGCGATGTGGTGGAGTACGTGAGTAAGTGCCTTACTTGCTTACAGGTGAAAGCCGAGCATCAAAAGCCGTATGGGAAGATTAAACCTTCGGATATACCGGAATGGAAGTGGGAGCACATCACCATGGATTTCATTACGAAGTTGTCGCGTACTTCAAAAGGGTATGATGCTATATGGGTGATTGTGGACCGTTTGACGAAGAGTGCTCACTTCCTACCGATCCGCGAAACATATTCATCTGAGAGGTTGGCGGATCTATTCATCAAGGAAATTGTAACTCGTAATGGTGTGCCGATGTCTATTGTATCTGATCGTGACACCCGGTTTACATCCAAATTCTGGAAGAAATTTCATGACGCCATGGGAACAAGGTTACATATTAGCACGGCTTATCATCCCCAAACTGATGGTCAGTCAGAAAGGACCATTCAAACACTGGAGGACATGCTTCGGGCATGTGTGATTGATTTTGGGGGAAGTTGGGATGACCACCTACCGTTAGCCGAATTC
>BJCM01270825.1:0-18729 GCA_018326385.1 Flaveria bidentis
GTCTGTTGAGCTTCATCTGTTTGATTAAACATTAAGCACATCACACATAAGTCATTATATAAAACATTAAAACATAAACAAACATAAATGATCAATAATTACATTAATGTAATATATAATTCAAGTACAAAGGTTTTTAAATACAAAGACATCTAATAATTACTTTTGTCTTGATCTTTTGGTTCTTCAGTTGGAGGAGTTGAGGACGAGGCTCCTTGATCTTCACTTCTTTTAGTGCGCCTCTCCTAAGCTTGAGGATTTGAGGCTGACGCAGATACATCACCTTCCTGATCATCATCATCCTGTTGATCTTTTTCTCTCGGTCCTCCTTCCTCAACATCTTTCTTAGAGTCATCTTCATCCTCATCATCATCATCATCATCATCACCATCCTTGATCTTTAATGGCTCATCCTTTGATCCCTTGAGCTTTAGGAGTATCTTTTTGTTCTTCTTTTCAAGCTCCTTTATCCTCTTCATCGACGCCAACAGTAGCTCATTTTGACTTTTAAGCACGTGGTGGGCACGGCCTAACGCTCTCTCATACTAAGCGCTTTTCTCACTCAGCTGAACTATCTGCTTTGCCTGAGCCATATTAACCTCTATCATCTGATTTAACTGAGTATCTCTTAGCTCATCGGTGGCAATCAACCTCAGCAAAATCCGGTTCAGGTTAGCCAGCTGCTCCTCCAACCCGACCATGGGTAAAGTAGGTCCTGGTGCGAATGTGGATTGGGTGGAGGGACCAGCTGGGTGTGTGGTGGTAGTGGTGGTAGATGTGGTGAATATGGGAGGTGGAATGGGTGGTGGATGGAGTGATAATGGTAGTGGGAGAAATGGTGGTGGTAGTAGTACCTGTAGTGATGGTGGTTGGAGATGTGGTAGTGGTGGTGGGTGTGGTAGTGGTGGTGGCTGTGGTAGAGGTTGTGGCTGTGGCAGAAGATGTAATCACTGTAAACCTCGACCTTTTACCCTTTTTTCATAAGGGTGAGCCATTCTCTTCTTCCTAGAGCCCTTTGCAATAGGCGCTCTACTTTGGCTGAATGGTTGGTCGGGGGTGTATTTAGGATCAGTGACATTAGCAACAGCACCCCTTGAATCAACCTGGCGTCCACCAACCGCCTATATACCTTTGCTTGTGGCCACAACCTGGCTTCCACCAGTCCTCACTAGAGGCTCATCATCCGACTCCTCATCCTCATCGACCAAGAAGTCTTGGTGGAAGGCAGCCGTTTCAGTTCCACTAGGTGCCTCACCACCTTGACCCTGATCATCATCGTCGTACTCCTCGTTGGCCAAGTGGCCAAACAGTCTCCTCACCGGGAGCTTTACTTGCTTCCCCCGATAGACCTTCATCTAACCCAGTGTCGTATCATCCATAATCTCTAGGACAACTGCATCATCCCTCTCTTTAGGCAGTGAAGGAAGCTTCTGATTAATGATCATCTGTAGAAATCTTGGGTACATGCAGAACCCCTCCTTCCTTTTTGCCTCTATGTTCTCGACCATGTATGAGAATATCATCTGAGAGAAACTGAATGGATGGTTCAGCACCAGAGCAACATATGCATTCTAGATTTGATCTAACTTCTCGTCAAATACTCCTATCCTCAATGCAATGCACTTGAGGATGACATGGGTTAAGTATTAAACTAGGGGCACAAGTTGCTTTTGTTGAGCACACATGTGTTGATGTCCATAGTGTACGTCATCCAGAGAAAACAGCCCCAAACTGTCAGGGTATAGCTTGGTCGGGTGGTCTCCATCTTCACCTAGATCCAAGATTTGCCTAAGATGGGGTGCTGTAACACTGATCTCTAGTCCGAAGATCGAGCTCCGGATGCTATAGGGCTCAATGGACCTATCAACAGTAGCCCCTTTCCAGAAGGTCTGCTGGAGTGATCTGTATGGAGTGCACGGTGTAGATATGGCCTTGAATATCCGCGATCTCCTGAGAAAGGCAATGATCCCCGCAAACACAAGAAAGATATACATTAGAGTTGTGTATAGGAGATGATGATTGAAACTTACGCTATTTTAGATCAAACTTGTTCAATCGTGCGATTGAACCATACGACTGAGTTCAGTCATGCGATTGAGCCTACGACTGAGTTTAGTCATGCGATTGAGCTTGCAGTAGAACTTAGTTGTATGTTAAGCCATGTAGTTGAGTCAGTCGTTCGACCGAGTCACCGAATGATTCATTTGTGCGATTGAATCGTACGCCTGGCTCAATCGTGTGACTGAGGTTCATTCGGAGTGTCCATTAGCAGATGACTTTGTTCGACACTCAAACCTTGAATCTTGGTCAAAACTTGATGTTAGACGTCGTGTTTAGACTCATTAGATTTGCAGGGACACTAAATGTCACTTAATGTCCTTTATTTCAACGATTATATCCATTTAAGTGGTCTATTTGAAGAGTTTTACTGATTTCTTGATTTTAGTCGATTAAATCATTTAGGTTTTGATTTCACCGGTCATTTTGATCGATTTCAGTCTTGCAATACTTGTAGATGAATGAGAAATCGGTTAGGGCCACAATCAACAAGTAATCAAGGTAAAACGAATTTTGAGCAAAGTGTCTACGTATGAGAGAAGTTTGAATGCTTTGAAGGGTGGTGAGAAATGCGACTGACTCACCCCTCTATTTATACTGTTTTAATGTTCATTTGTGCGACTGGACCCACATGCATGCTTCAATCGTGTTACTGGGGTTCAGTCGTGCAACTGGCTTATGCTTCTTAATTCGTTCATACGATTGGTTCATTCTGGTGATCTAATCGCATGGATGCCCCCATACTCATGGTCCAGTCGTGTGACTGGCTCATACTTATGGTCCAATCGTGATATTGGCTCATACTATGGTCCAATCGTGCGATTGGCTCATACTTATGGTCCAATCGTGCGATTGGCTCATACTTATGGTCCAATCGTGCGATTGACTCATACTTATGGTCCAATCGTGCGATTGGCTCATATGCACAAACACTTCAACTTTTACCTTGTGATATCAAACATTATGAACACCGATCATCTTAGACATGACCCTTTTTAAATTCAAGACCATTTGATCACCTCAGACGTGATCCATTAATTAAAAACCATTTAATCACCACAGACGTGATCCTTTTAATTTAGAACCGATTAGTCACCTCAGACATGACCACTTTTAGTGAGTGATTCATAGATTAAATCTAGTTGTATAGTCCGACTTTTACCTAAAAAAAGACTAGAAAAATAGAAAAACAACTTGAAATTAAAAACAAAACAAGACATATTTTTTGGTTTTTGATTAGAGATGGATTGAAATCTTTTAGAAAAACGTCTAGCAGATTTTTCTTCCTGGACAACACATCTTCAAGTTAATTTGATCATTTCTGGAACGATGCATTATGGAATCATACAGGTATATCAGACTCATTTTGGACATTTTAATAAAACATTTTGATGTTAGATTCTTGTTTTGACTGAGAATCAATAGCAATTTTAGAAAATCATACTAGAGTTATAAGATGCACACAATGATTTTGACTGTCAAGAGTTGCAGCTCATGATGATTGTCAGTATATTTGTCCACTTAAATCCATACACAGATTTTTGACTCACATTGGTGATGAGTTAGGTTTAATTATTTTAACAAGCATTAGTGGTCCCCACAATCATATGGTAATCAACATTCCTCAAGAGATTTTTGAGAGGTCTACGGGTATATTTCAAGAAGAAACTATTCTAAGAGCTTTCAAAGAGATGCCTAAGCCTCAGGTCAGTGCCATCGTACATCAGAGAGTCACAAACAATAATGAATTCTAGAATATTTAATTTATGCTTATCCTCAAGTCAGTGCCACCGCACAGCAGAGAGGCACACAACCTATCTTCTTGTTAGAGTATTTATTTTTCTTTTTGCACATAACTCACCAACAACACAAGTTATTAGCTTGATTGCATTTAGCATTTTTTCATGTGCTTTGCTCATTTTTATGATCATCCACACACATTTGTGGCATTTAATTTGCTCATCACCCCTTATTGGAAATGTGTTGATTGTGTTAACCAGGGATAAGATGGGAACCCACAGCAAGTTGAACAACTTAGTTTGAATTTAAGTCACCAATGAGGTCTACTCATCTTATTGTGTTAAATCTACCGACACATCATATAATGGACTAGCAACCTCTAGGTCTATTTTCTCTATGTTACCTCAATAGCAGACTAGTTTCACTATCATTTTTCCTTTTATTTTGCTTAGACTTCTCAGACTTATACTTTGAATTTTGCATCATAATCATTTAAATTCTTTTGAAGTCCCAAACAATTTGTTCCATGTGTACTATCATTTCCCGTAGACTTTGAATCAGAATCACAAATTTGATTTCATTTCTTTTAGCTAAGCTTCCCTCCTCCCTCGTTTTTTAAGTAAATAAATACTTCACTAAATTTTCTACCCCTAAAATTCTAAAACGAATTTTTTTTGTGTTTTTGGATTTTAATAGACAGGAAAATAAAATAAAAGAAAAGAAAACAAAGGAAACTGAAAACCTTGTCAGACTACACACTTTCTTCTTCTGGAATCACATCATTTTTTCTTTTTTCATGCCATTAACCTCTAAAAGATATAAAAAGATCGGTTTATCAAATGCTTTTGTGTAGAGGTCGACGCGTTGAAAATCCGTATTAATTTTAACAACATCGATTAATTGCTTTTCAAAACAGTCACGTATAAAGTGATATTTAATACCGATGTGTTTAGTTTTAGGGTGTTGGACCAGATTTTTGGTGACAGCAATAGTAGCAAAATTATCAACAAAAATAGGAGTGTTAGAAAATTACAAACCGTAGTCTCGCATTTGCTGTTGAATCCAAATGATTTGTGAACAGCAACTTCCAGCAGCAACATATTCAACTTCACAAGTTGACAGAGCAACTGATGTCTGCTCCTTACACTGCCAGGTTGTCTACCAAAGAACTGACATCCCGCAGATGTTGACTTGTAATTCATCTTGAAATCACAATAGTCTAAGTCACTATACGCTGTAAGCTCAAAATCATCATCATGAGGATACCACAACCCGAGTGTTGGAGTACCCTTCAGATATCGAAAAATCCGTTTAACGCCAATGAGATGATTTACTTTTGGTTTGGCTTGATATCTTGAACATAGACAGGTGGCGTACATAATAGCAAGACGAGAGGTTGTGAGATACATTAGGGATCCGATCATTCCTCTATACATGGTAGCATCAACTAGATCACCATTTTCATCGGGTGCCACGTCATGGTTCGTGGAAGTGGAGTTCCAGCAACTGAAGCATTCTCCATGCCGAACCGATTGAGGATATCACCTACATATTTTGGATTGATGCAGGAAGATTCCTATTGGTGTCTGATCCACTTGTAATCCAAGGAAGAACTTCATCTCCCCCATGGCACTCATCTCAAACTTTGCTTTCATTACAGATTCAAATTCTTTACATAATTCTTCATTCTTGGAACCAAAGATTATGTCATCCACATATATCTATAACAGTAGTAGATCACCATCTTTCTCTTTGATGAATAACGTGCAGTCAATAACCCCTCTACAAAAGCCATGTTTCACTAGATGAGTTGAGTTTCTCATACCAGGCTTGATGGAGCCCCTAGAGAGCCCTGTCCAGTTTATAAACTCTATCCCGATCATAAGGATCCTTGAATCCTTTGGGTTGACTGATGTAGACTATCTCACGGATTTCACTAGGAAGGAATGCTCTTTTCACATCTAGTTGATAGACTTTAATATTCATGTAGGATGCATAGGCTAGAAAGATACGTATTGCTTCCATCCGAGCCACAGGTGCAAATACTTAATTGTAGTCAATGCCTTCGACTTGTCTAAACCCTTGAACCACAAGTCAAGCCTTGTTTCTGATTATGACTCCTTGGTCATCTTTCTTACACTTCAAGACCCATTTAGTGCCAATCACTTTAGCACCTTTTGGTCTGTCCACAAGGGTGCATACTCCTAACTTTTTGAACTATAGGAGTTCTTCTTGCATAGCACTAACCCATGCCTCATCGTTTAAGGCTTCACTTACATATTTTGGCTCAAATTGAGACACAAAACATCGACAAGCACCATCATGAAGATAGCCTTTTTCAATGACTGAGGCATAATCAGCTGAGTATAGCTGATTTCGGGTCTGCACTCCCGATAGTACATCCCCAATGATGTTGTCCAAGGGATGATACACATTAATGCGAGATTCGGGAGTGGTGGGAATAACCACTTCCTAATCCAGATTTTGAATTCCAGGTTTAGTGTCGGTAGTTGTTGGAGTATGAGGTTCAGATGTGTCAGAGGCATCAAGATCTGATGCTTGTGTACTTGCGTTTGTAGGAACCTGTTCCTCCTGGTCCACATTTTTAGTCTCCACTGCTTCATCATCAGAAGAGGAGTCACTTACATCAAGCTCTCCCCCTAAAGGACTAGAAGAATCGTCTAGTGGAACCGATGCTGTCGAGTCTTGTGGCGAAGTGTTCAGAACATCATATATCATTTTAGTTGATAACTCATCATCAGAAAGAGAGGAAGTTAGGTTGAAGGACTTAATGAATCCATCATAATCGAAGAAGAATGAAGGTCCTTTTCCAGCAAGGGGGTGGTGAATTTTTGAACATCAACATTGCACCACACTTCTACCTGACCCATTGAGTTGTTATAAACTCTCTTGTCTGGTATACTGTATCCGAGAAAGACACTTTCTTCAGCCTTCTCACTGAGCTTTCCAGACTGAGTTTTCTTCAGTAACATGCACGATGCACCAAATGGCTCGAGATACTCCATGTTTGGTTTACGTTGCTGGAGCAGCTCATAACATGTTTTACCATGATGTTTGACCACCAAGACTCGATTGAGAGTGTAGCATGCATTAGCCACTACCTCGTTCCATAATTGAATAGGCAGTTTGGAGTCGGCTAACATCATTCTTGTTGTCTCTATCAAGCTGTGATTCTTTCTTTCAGCAACCCCATTCATCTGTGGAGTGTAGGCAGACATGAATTGATGTACAATTCCTTTCTCTCTACAGAACGCCTCCATCCACTGATTAATGAACTTTGTTTCGTTGTCTGATCGAATCTGCCTTACTTTCAGCTTGTAGAGTGACTCCAATGTAGTTACGAGATGTTTGAATGATTCAAATGTCTCTAATTTGGATTTCAAACATCACCCAAGAGAATCTTGAGTAATCATCTATTACTACATAACAGTACAAATCTCCAGCAATGCTCTTCGTGCTGACTATGCCAAACAGGTCCATGTGTAGAAGCACAAGAGGAAGGTCAATTGAATTAACTTTCTTTGCCTTGTGAGACTTCTTGGTCTGTTTCCCTTTCTTACATGCTACGCAAAAATCTGGAAGCTGGAAGTTCTTGATAGTTACTCCATTTACTAAATCATTTTGTATCAGATGATTCATCTTCCTAGGATTAATGTGTCCTATTCTCCTATGCCAGGAGACTGAGTCCCTCTCTGTTGCTTTTAAGAAGAATCATTGGACAGTGTTCTCCTTTGTGGAGGCCTTTGATAGATCCAAGACATACAAATCATTGTATCTTGAAGCTGACATTAAGACTTTTTCCTCCGGGATAACATAATCCTTCTTCAACATGTAGCACTTCTTGTTGTCAAATAGAACTTTGAATCCTTTATCACAGATCTGGGAGACAAGAAGTAAGTTGTTCTGTAGTTGTTGAACATAGTTGACCTTGTCAAACTTAACTTTCTCGTTTCCCACTTTGCCTTGTGCTGTAATGTAACCCCATTTATTCCCAGCAAATGATACATGTCCCCCTTTAGTTTGTTTGACGTTGAAAAGGAGAGACGAGTTCCGGTCATGTGCCTAGACGCCCTAGTATCAACAATCCAGGTATTTGTGATAGCATTGTAGCGGACACCCTGCACATTTAAAGGAATTGATCAGTTCAGGTTTGGGACCCAAGCCTTAACTGGCTTGGGTGACCCAGAGGAATCACACATCATGAACTCAACCCACTGTCCATTAGAGGATGAGGGTACATCGTTCTTCTTCTTGTTCTCATTATCGGACACATTACATGATTTTTCTTTCCATAAACCAGTTTTGTGTAAGGACTGTTTGTGATAAACAAACGACTGGCTTATCGTTTGAACTTTAGGTTCACTAATACTCTTAGGTGAAGTAATAGATCTCCTTTTAGTAAAACTTTGTTTTGTATCCTAAATTTCAATTCTCTTTTTGGGAGTCTGGTAATAAGGACAATTAAAAGAGATATGTCCTCTTTTTCTACAATTGTAGCATGATCTCCCTTCTACAGGTTGAGGAAAATGTTTATTTGGGTTTGAGTTGGGTACGGGTGTGAGATGTTCCTGGTTGGGTTGTGTCAATTCTCTTTTAGATGTTTCAGCCACTGTAACAAAATTAATTGTTTTAACATTTTGAACATCTTCACCTTTTATTTTATTTGGACTTTGATGTGTAACACGTGTTTGGTTAACTGGTTTAGTTATTTTGGGTTCAAAAGTAGACATGTGTGAACTTGACCTTACTTAAACCTTTTCAAAGTGTTCATTCAAATTTTTATAGGCATCTTTCCTTTTGATTTCAAAGTAGACTCTTTTGGTTTAGTGATAGAGTTCACCGGCTTACCCCGTGGATTCAGGATCACTAACCAAAAGAGTTGACACCACATGATCCTTAACTGGGTTGTTATTGATAGGTCTACATTTTGTATTTAAAAGGATCTCATGTGGTGGTAGTACTACTTTGTAACCCAAACCTTCCCTATTGTTTCGTTCTTTCACTAAGTTTTGAACTATGTGAGAAGAACTAGCCCAACTATGCAGTTTTTGTTTTAAAGAATTCACTTCGACTTCTAAAACTGCTTTTTTTCTTTTTTGGTTTCTTCTGAAGAATTTAAATAGTACTTTATATCATTTGATAGATTTAGAGCAACAACCTCGGTTTCCCTTAGTTGTTTCTCCAAAAGTTCTATCTTTTCTTTAAAACTTCACTCATTTTGTTTTAATATATGGTTTGCCTCAGTGCAAAGTTATAAATCATTTACTAAGTTATCATTCTGTTCTAATAACCTAGCGAATTTCAGATCTATGCTATCCCTAAATTTGTCACATTTAGAAAAAGCATGTTTTTCAAATAATTGGTTGGTAGAACTTACCTGTGATGAATCAATTGTATCAACCATCAAAGCATAATTAGACCCTTCGGTGGCTTTAGATTCTAAACTTGTTGCTCTGAGTTCTTCCTCAACCAAGTGATTTACCACGTTCACAGCTTCTTCAGTATCTGACATCGCTTGCACAACTGTGAGTTCACCTTCACTAGCAGATCCATCATCCAATGCCTCAACACAGACAATGTTTGATTTACCCGAAGACACAAATCGGAAGGACCAGTCATGCCCTTCATCACCTTGAGCAGTCAAGGCCTTTGTCTCTTTGCTTGAAGATGTGGTTCCAATTGTGTCCTTTTCTTGACAGTTGAAGGTCGAAAATGGATTTCCATTACCTGTTTTCTTTGGCTTTACACATTCACGTTTAAAATGCCCCTTTTCACCACAGTTGAAGCACGTGACTTTGGTTTTGTCAAAACCAAAAGTCGTATCTTTCGTGGCTACTAGATTTTGCCCGGTCTTCTTGACATACTTCTTAGCTCTTCTTACTGCACTTGCCAAAGCCCACATGATGTCCATTCTCTCTAGCTCATTCTTGTCAACTTGCTCGTAATCTTCATCTGCAAGATGACAATTTCCAATATTCCCAGCAACTAAACCATCATAGGATTGGACAACAACATATAGAAGATCCATATGATCCTTAGCCACTTCCACTGTGATATTACCAAGATTTTCGGTCTTCAACTTTGTAGTATTAGCTTCAGGCACTATGTATTGGGTTCCAGATGACCCTGACATTTTCGATCCTGAAGCAGTGGTTTGGGAAGGAGCCACGGAACTATACACGAATGCAGTTTGTAGAGGTGTTGCTGAACTAGTTGGAGTGGGAACTAAGTTGTAAAGTGAAGGATTCTGAACATAGGATCCTTTCTTCGACTTGTACTTCTTTCTCAGTTCTTCCTCTCTTAACTTCAAGATGAAGTCGTTTATGTCTAACGTTGCAAGAATGTCATTCTGTCTTAGATTAGACACAAATGAATCCCATTTCTCAGGCAAACCATCAGCAAAGCTTGACACTTTATCTTCCATAAACGTTGTTACACCATGAGCGTGCAACTCATTTAATCAGATGGTAGAACCTGTCAATAATGTCATATAAGCTCTCATTTCCTATTAAAGAGAAATTATCAAACTCCTTCTTGAGACCCTTAGCCTTCAGAGCCTTCAACGTAGCGTTTCCATCATACCTCTTCTCCAAAGCCTCCCATAGCTTTTTGGCCTGCTTGTTCTCAAAAAACTGATGAAAGTTGTCTTTCAGTATTGACTGAGTCAACAGGGTATAAACTTTCTTCTCAACATTGAAGAGTATCTTCTGAGCTTCACTATTCCTCCCAATGTTAACTTGACTACATTTGCACTTACTAGTACTGTGTAACCAATCTCTATGGATGTCCAAAGATTAGGATCAACTCCATTTAGATAGATCTTGAACCGATGTTTCCATTATGGATAATCATCTAACGTTATAAGCTTAGGATGTTTATTATGATTACCAATCTCATTCCCCAGAAGCAGTAGATTATGGATGTGTGAGTCCTTCCTGGTAGAGAATGCAGCAAATTGATCTTCCATTGCTATAAACTTGGTACTTTTGGAACAGGATAGTTTCACTCATGCAAATGGACTACGAGTATGGTTCACTCGTGCGGTGCGAATGAATTCAATTGTGCGATTGGATTTAGTTGTGCGTATGAACAAGACGATTGGAATCAGGCGACTAGAGTTGTTCAGTCGTGCGAATGAGGGATGCTATTGACTTCAGTCGTGTGAATGAAGTATACATGTGAGTTCAATCATGCGACTAGACCAATCGTGCAACTAGAGCCTGCTGTTTTTGTAAAATTGAAGATTTTGATACTTTGACACAAAACTCAATTTTCCCACAAACCCTAATATGTCGTATGACGAAAAACACAACTTTTAAGCATGCAAACATCGAAAACACCTTTCGAACCAACATGGTGACTCTTTTGACTTAAAACGTGAGTTTTAACACCAAAACAAATCAAATCCATGCAAAATCAAGAGCCGAAGCTCTGATACCACTTGTCAAGACCGTGTACATACGGAATACTAACTGATAATACGTGAAACTAGATCAAATAGTGCGGAATCCTATTTGATTGGCGATCCAATCAGTTACAACGTTAACCCGATCGATATAAGAATGAACTAAACGTTAAGAACGAGTAGGAATCGATCAAGAACGGACATTGAAGTTGGATTGGCTTTCTTGGACGTTCTGGATGGCTAGGGTTTGTGAAATTATGAAGTATTCGAAGTGTTCTCTCAATTGTTATCTTTTTCCACGAATTAAAAGTGGTATTTATAGGTTTGTAGTTTTCATTTGTATGACTGAACCATTAGCATAGTTTTGTCGTGCGACTAAATCATGCGACTGAGTCATACACACGATTGAAGGTTCATTCGTGCGACAGAGTCAATCTTATGTCTCAATCATATGACTGATCCAGTCTCATGGTTCAGTCGTGTGACTGGCCCACAAGCATGATGTATTCATGCGTATGGTCCATAAGTATGGTCCATTAGCATGAATACTCATCTGACTAGATTGAACACATCTCATAATCATTATTGACCGAGAACCATGTACAACAACCTCAAACCTATATAATATGTTCATACATATAATTATACTTTAACACAATAATATTATGAAATAAATAGACATGAATAAACATCAATCACATATAATATTTCATCAAACCAATTCATTATATATATATATATAAATATATACATATATATATATATATATATATATATATATATTGTAACACCCGGATATTTTTTTAGTGAAGAAAGAAGAATAAAGTGAAGAAAAAGAAGGAAAAGAAATAAAACCCAAGTCTAGGGGTAAAAAGTATCCAAAAGGACAAAATGTTTGAAACGTTAGTGATAAAGGTGGCATGGCCGCCCATCACCCTTTCTACACACAAAATTCTTGGATTTTTAGAGAGAGAGTAGCAGCAAGCAGAGAACTCTCGGTTTTGAAGAGAAACAAGAAGAAAAGTGTGAATTCAAGGTAAGAATTCATGTTTTTATGGTGTTCTTAACCGTTATGTCCTCAGGTTTGTGCTTATGTGTGTTGGTATGTGTTCGGGTATGTTTTAGTGGGTTTCTAGGTGGTTGAAATCAATTTGCAAACGAGTTTGGAAGAAGCCATACTCAAGAGCTGCAAAGGTGAGTTCTAGAACCCTTCTTTTTACACGTTTTAACTAATTTTGGGGCTAGAAATGCATGAATGTATGTTTTCATTAAACTGGGTTTCCAACCCGTATGTATGAATGTGTGTATGCCGTGATTATGATGTGATGTTGAGCTACGTTATGATTAGTGATGTATTGGCTGTGTTTCTATGGTTTAGAAGGTAAGATTTAAGATTTGAACATGTTAGTTAGTGATTAGGAATGGAAATCTGATATTTAGGGCTCATATGTTTAAGATTAGAATCTGCCTAAGTATGAAAAATGCGGATAAAAGTCAATGCGGATGAGCATTGACTAAGTATATGAAATGCGGATGGAAATGCAGATGAGCAAGTCTAAGTATGGGAAATGCGGATGAACTATAGCAAATGCGGATGAACTATAGCAAATGCAGATGAACTGTAGGAAATGCGGATGAGTAAGGTTAATGCGGATGAGAAAGTCTAAGTGAACAAATGCGAATGAAGTAAAGGAAATGCGGATGACAAATGTGGATGAAGTAAAGGAAATGTAGATGATAAATGCGGATGAAGTAAAGGAAATGCAGATGAACACTTCGAATATTTTTGACTTTTTGGAGAAAAAGGGTAATTTAGGCTTTGACTTGGGAGGTTCCCGGGGGCTATGTAAGTTGACTGTTTGAGGTCATAGATGTTATTATGGGCATGTTATGATGTATGATTGATGCATATGCATGATGATGATGTATGATGTTGTATGATTACACATGATGTATGTTATGTATGTATGATGCCCTGAAGATGATGTTGACTGTTATGTTTATGTTCCTTGTGATGTATGATTATTTTCCCATGGCTTTACGTCGAATGTTAATGAATGAAATGAAAGTATTATGTAACGTAAAGTGGAAGATAACGAAAAAAGAGGAACATGATGAATGAATGCATGCGTTAATGAACGATGGCAGTAATGTAAGTCTTGCAAGCCTTGTATGTCGGGACACGCCCCAATGTATGTTATTAGCCCAACGGTGTGCGGGTTAACTACCCAGAAGGATGCACATCAGGGTCTTTCTTTGTGATTGACTATTTGTATGGAACCATTGTTGCTTGCCTTCGGTACTGTGGCCAGGCTGTTGTGCGCCATGATGGAAGGTCTATGATAGACTTCGGCCCAGTACCAGCTTTATGCATGACGGAAGGGCATAGCACATGACAATGGTACACCTGAATTTACCTTCGGTATTGTGGCCAGGCTGTTGTGTGCCATGATGGAAGGTCTATGATAGACTTCGGCCCAGTACCAGCTTTATGCATGACGGAAGAGTAAATTTCACGGTGTTGATGGAATGAAAAGATGTAATAATGAACGAACAAATGATGAAGATAATAATGAAATTATCTATGTGTACGTATGATATGTGAACACATGTTAAAGTAATGAACGGTTTAATGAATGTAAAGTGTGTTTTTATGTTAAACTAGAACTCACTCAGCAACGCTAACTTTTTATGCATTTTTTCTAGTTGGCAGGTGAGCATTGATGAGGATGGGGCGGGGCAGCTACTTGGCATATAGATGACATTCTTTTCTTTAAGTTTTTGCATTGTAATACGAACAAATGAAATTGTGTGACGGATGTTGTATTATTTCGCAAAAGCATTTATGTGAAAAAGTTATTTTAATGTTCCGCTGCGATGTTTTATGAGTAATTATATGTTTTATAAGCGATGATTGGCCAGTTGTAAGCGTCCCGGGAACGAGTTCTTACAAGTTGGTATCGGAGCCAAAGATTAAGTGAAACGGGTAAATTGTCAAAATAAACCGAAACTTAAACTGAGAAGGGGAAAAAAAGGGAAGGGATGCCAGTCCGAGTAGTTGCGTGCCATCAGGTATTTTTGTAATGTTAACCAGTATTACGTGCGTATGTAATGTGGTTTATGTGTTATTTGTAGATTTAGATACTGATGTAGTTAGGACAGGTAATGCTTGGGGTATGAAGAGTAAAGTAAGTGGCTAATCATAACTGGCCACTGTAATTAGGGACTTACTATACTTTACATGAACTGAGTTGTTCCCTTGAATTACCGTGTTGGTGTTTAAACCTTTCAGTGTGAGTTAGAGGATGGCCAGTGGTAGATCATCAAAATATTTGATTGGTGGTGGTGGATGTGGTACTGAACCACGGGTTACGAGAGGAAGGCCTAGACTCGAAAAGGTGGTTCATGAAGAACTCGAGACCCCTCATCCGGAGGGCAGAGATGAGAGTGCTAATCTGAGAGCCTCAGTGAAGGAGGCGGTTGTGGAGGAAGTGCACCTGGTCATGCAGACAATCCTAGTGAAGGAGGCGGTCGTGGAGGAAGTGCACCAGGTTATGCAGACGATCCTACCGTCTGTAGTGACCGAAGTGATAAAGGCTGTTAGAGATGGGGAAAGAAGGGAAAGGAGTAGACCTACGGGCGAAAGAAGACAGCCTGAGATGAGACGATTCTATCTGATGATAAAGAAGAAGAGGAAGAAGTAGAGCCTACACCGGAGGCAGTACGAGGCTATAACTACGGGGCATTTTAAGGATGCAAGCCCCCTACTTTTGATGGTAATGGCACTGCTGCTGCTGCTCACCGATGGGTGAGAGAAATGGATGTTGTTTTGAATATCAGCGAGTGCCGAGAGGACCAGAAGGTGAAGTTTGCAGCCCACTCATTAATGGACTCGGCTCTGTGTTGGTGGGACTATATAGTCCAAGCCGAGGGTAGTTGGGCAGTTGGAAGAATGAGGTGGTTTGAGTTGAAGAAATTGGTAATTGAGGAGTTCTGTGCTCACTGGGAAATGGAAAAGGTGGAGAGGGAATTCCTGCAGCTGGAAGCAGGAACTATGACAAATCAACAATACACCACCAAATTCAACGAAATGGCACGGCTAGTGCCAGATCAAGTGACGCCTCTGTCTCGAAAGATCAAGAGGTATATTCAGGGCTTGCCGGTAGATATTCACAGGCACATGATCGTTGCCCGACCAATCACGTTTAGGTCAGCGGTGGATCTGGCTGGGAGACTATATGATGAGCGGACTGTGGTGGTGACCTAAGGTAGCAAGAAAGGTGGTAGTGATTGGAATTGGAGTGGAAAGAGGTTTGGTTGGGGTGGTGCTCCGACGGGTAACAAGAAGGGCACGGGTGGATGACCGCCGTGTGGTCACATCTGGGGCAGGATCGAAGAGGTGTGGTAGATGTGGAATGGAGCATAGTGGGGAATGTAGGCTGGGGTCGAACTTGTGCTTCAAATATGGGAAGATGGGGCATGTAGCAAGGGACTGTTGTACGGTCTAATGTTTCAATTGTGGCGAGGAGGGCCACATGAGCAGAGACTGCAAGAAGCCGAGGATTGAGGGTTCTGGGGTGAAGAAGGCTGGAGAAGAAGGACCAAGGGTGAGCGCCAGGGCATTCACAATGACACAAAAGAAGGCTAGGATGGACCCTGATGTCGTGTCTGGTATGTTTCTAGTGAACCAAACTTTAGTCTCTGTGTTATTCGATTCTTGTGCTAGTAAAAGTTTTATTTCTGCTGCTTTCTTGCTAAACTGCCTGTTAGTAGTAAGAATATAGATGGGCCCTTTGATGTAGAAACTGCCATAGGTAAGTCTACCAGAATCTCTAAGGTGATAGAAGAATGTGATGTGGAATTAGAAGGTCATAAATTTCTGGTTAGACCATTCGTAATGGCCTTGGGTGGTTTCGATTTGGTTCTTGGGATGGATTGGTTAGCGGATTTCAAGGCGAACATTGTGTGTCGCAAGAAAATGATTCGGTTGACAACGTCGGACGGGAGTATGGTGACAGTTTATGGGGATCGGGTCACGATGATCCCGAGAGTAATCTCAATGGTGGTGGTGGGAAAGTGTATGAGGCATGGATGTAGCGCCTACTTGGCTTATGTGAAGGATGTGGAAACATCAACACCATAGTTATCCGATGTCCTGGTTGTGTGTGACTTTCCTGATGTGTTTCCCGAAGACTTACCAGGAGTGCCACCTGACCGTGAGATCGAATTCTAGATCGATTTGATACCAGATGCCCAACTTGTTGCCAAGGCACCGTATCAGCTGGCTCCGATGGAAATGAAAGAGTTGATGGAGCAGTTGCAAGAGCTGCTTGATAAGGGGTTCATTAGACCTAGTATCTCTCCTTGGGGGTGCTTCGGTCTAGTTTGTGAAGAAGAAAGACGGTAGTATGAAGATGTGTATCGACTACCATGAGCTGAACAAGTTGACCATAAAGAACCGATACCCTTTACCGAGAATTGATGATTTGTTTGATCAGCTCCAAGGGTTCTCAAGAATAGATCTTCGATCGGGCTACCATAAGCTAAAGGTGAAAGAGCAGGATGTTCCTAAAATAGCTTTTCGTATATGGTCACTACGAGTTCCTTGTTATGTCATTTGGTTTGACCATCGCGCCAGCTGCTTTCTGGATGATGAACCGAGTGTGTCGGCCGATGTTGGATAAATTAGTGATTGTTTTTATTGATGATATTCTGATTTATCCGAAGAGCAAGATTGAGCATGTCGGTCACGTTCGGGAGGTTTTGGAGACGTTGAGAAAGGAGAAGTTGTATACTAAATTCTCCAAGTGCTTGTTCTGGTTGCGCGAGGTACAATTCTTGGGTCATATGATGAACCCCTGACAGGATTATGGTGGATCCGGCAAAGGTGGAGGCGGTGATGCAATGGAAGTCCCCAAAGACGCCATCCAAGATTCGTAGTTTATTGGGTTTGGCGGGCTACTACAGAAGATTTATCCAAAACTTCTCTAAGATCGCTTCTCCACTAAGTTGACCCGAAAAGATGTGAAGTTTGTATGGGGTCAAGCTCAAGAGAAGGCGTTTGAAGAATTGAAGGCGAGGTTGAATCAAGCTCATGTTCTGTCATTACCGGATGGAAGTGAAGATCTGGTGGTTTATTCTGATGCTTCCTACTCGGGGTTAGGATGGGTGTTAATGCAGAGAGGGAAGGTTATAGCCTATGCATCCCGACAGTTGAAGGTTCATGAGGTCAATTATCCTACTCATGACTTGGAGCTAGCAGCTGCGGTCTTCGCATTAAAGATTTGGAGGCACTACCTTTACGGGACGAAGTGCACCATATACACCGACCACAAGAGCTTGAAAAATTTCTTTGAGCAGAAGGACTTGAACATGAGACAGAGACTATGGTTAGAGCTTATAAAGGATTTTGACTGTGAGATCCATTACCATCCGGGCAAAGCCAACGTGATGGCGGATGCCCTTAGTCGGAAAGAGAGACCCGAACCGATTCGGGTGAAAGCGTACCAGTTAATCATGACCTCCGATGTGATGAAGCAAGTTAAAGAGTTTCAAGATGAGGCAATAAAAGAAGATCATCTTAACTCGAAAAGAATAAGAGGTCTGGTTGAGGAATTCGGTGAAAACACATTTGGTGTTAGGACCCGATTTGGACAAATATGGATTCCTCATCATAGGGATCTACGCATGAAGATTATGAACGAATCTCAAAAGACTCGATACTCCATTCATCCCGTTGCCACAAAAATGTATCAAGACATGAAGAAAGACTATTGGTGGTCGGGTATAAAACGTGATGTGGTGGAGTATGTGGGTAAATGCCTTACATGTCTACAAGTAAAGGCCAAGCATCAAAAGCCGTATGGGAAGATCCAAACTTTGGATATCTCGGAGTGGAAGTGAGAGAACATCAACATGGATTTCATTACGAAGCTGCCGCATACCCCGAAAGGGTATGATTCCATATGGGTGATAGTTGATCGCTTGACGAAGAGTGCTCACTTCCTACCGATCCGCGAGACATATTCATCTGAGAGGTTGGCTAATCTTTTCGTTAAGGAGATTGTGACTCGTCATGGTATGCCGGTGTCTATTGTGTCTGCTCGTGACACCCAGTTTACATCAAAATTTTGGAAGAAATTCCACGATGCTATGGGGACGAGATTGCATATCAGCATGACGTATCATCCCTAGACTGATGGTCAGTCAGAGAGGACCATTCAGACCTTGAAGACATGCTTCGGGCATGTGTTATAAATTTTGGAGGAAGTTGGGATGACCACTTACCGTTAGCTGAATTCTCATACAACAACAGCTATCATGCCAACATTAGTATGCCACCTTATGAGATGCTATACGGTAGGAGATGCAGAACACCCATCTGTTGGGGTGATATTGGTGATAAAGAGTTAGGGAGCGTCTAGGTGATCGAGGCTACGACCGAGAAGCTTGAAAAGATCAAGGCATTCATAAAGGTAAGTCAGGGACATGTCCTGACTACATAT
>BJCM01270837.1:0-18578 GCA_018326385.1 Flaveria bidentis
TTATTAATAATAATAGTAATATTACTATCATTATTATTATTCTTAGTTATTATTATTTTTATAATTTTGCTATTATTAATATTATCATCATCATCATCATTATTATTATTATTATTATTATTATTATTATTATTATTATTATTATTATTATTATTATTATGATAATTATTATTATAAGCTTTCAAGTTGAAGACAAACTAAAGCCATAAGCAAAGGTAACCCATGAGTTTCATATTAGGCAACAATGGTCCTTACAAGATTAAACGACATTAACTTTTAATTAACGTAAAAATACAGGATGTTACACGAGGCAAGGCTCACGGTGTTGTTTTGGTCTCATAGATACTCCCGTCAGCTGAAGTTCATACCAAGGTCCAGCCAGATCTTTGATACTCTGCTCAACCGAAGTCAAGCACAGCCGAAACCAAGCCCAGCCGAAGCCAAGTCCAGCCGCATCTTGTTTCCCAACAGTAAAAGTCAAGATCAAGTTCCAGCCTGATATTTGGTAACAACCACATTCTCGCACTGCTCTCAACTCTTAATCCCTTGATTAGGATTTGTGTAGCAACAATCCTTGTTACAGATATGATAATACATTCTAAGGGTGTGAGTATTTCCGAATCGAATTCGACAACATGTGTAGAAATTTCAAATTAAACTCGAACTCTTTTTGGATTTCAAACTCGAGTCCTATTTGAAAATGTCAAAATTCTAACTTATTCGACTTGGCTAGCTTGAATTTGACTCAATATACTTATACTCAAAGTTTAATCGGATTAAACTAAGATTTTGAAACTCTGAATTTTATAGAAAAGTTGAGAACCAAAAGAGTACCATGTGATCCTTTCAAAACTTACAATCCCCATGTTTCTTTTTTACGACCCAAACCTGTTCTTTCTTTTTGTGAAACCGTTTGTCCGTTTGTAGCCAAAAGAATCCTTATTAAATAATGACTCAACTAGTTTTATGCGGGCGCGTTGCAGCGATCAGGTAAATGTTATATCAAAACATATGTTGAAATAAGCATATCGTAACGATTTAGTTGGAATATAGAAATTAAATAGTTACGATGTTTGAAAAGCAATAGAAATATATTATACTTAGATAACAAGTTTTGGTTGCGCTTTGTGAGGCTTGATTTCATAAAAAATATTTCACAAAACGTACGTAGAGATAATTATATCGCAATAGTATATTTGTAATTTCTAAAAATATTTTGTGTTCTTGAGAAAAAAATTAATTATATATTATATTTGACCGGTATTGGTTTAAAATGAAACTTATGTCTATACGTAGATAAAATTAAGTACGTTGTAATGGTATATCCCGAATTTTAAATAACAATATATTATTAAAGTTATAAGAGAAATAGAAAATATAATACAAAATAATTATAATAATAAAATAATAAACAACTTTTGAAACCAAAAGCCGATAAATGCCTGAATCGTGTCTCAAAGGCATGCAATTTAAAGTTGTAAACCATGCATCCTCTTTGAGTTTTATCCTCTTTGAGTTTTATCCTCTTTGAGTTTTAAAGTATAGATAATATGAATCTTTAAAACAATCTATTTGTAGATCAACTTAATATACATATTCATTTCTAATAAGTGAAGCCCAATAATATATTTACAGTTAATGGCTCAATACATTTATATACGGTCCAACAAAACTCTAAACATTAGCTTAAACAAACAAGCCTCCACTCCTCCATCTTCTAACTCATTCACAATTAATAATGTTTATTAAATCATCAAGTTAGTACAATAAAAATAAAATAATACTTATAACATTAAAACTACCAACAAATCCAATAACTACACCCTGGTCCACTCAAACTACGACCGGAAATGGAGGTTATGGTTTTCAACAAATCTAAAACCAACGTAAGGATATTTTTTCATTCATAAATAAATAGGGACTCTCAATGCACTAAAGCAGTGACAGATTTACAAAGGATAATGTAAATTTCTTTTACTACACATGTATATAAAAAAAGAAAATAAACACGATAATAAAGGAAGTTAAACAAATATTTAATGGATCTCAAAACTTATAACCTTTCAGTAATTTCGTTAAATAGGCGTTGTTATATCTTGTAAGGGTCTTTATGTCATTTAAGAAACTATATGGGTTGTTTATGAATGTTTCTTTTATTAAGCATTAATTCATTAATTTAAGGGATAACAATTTGTCTTACTTTAATAAACATAATAATAATAATAATAATAATAATAATAATAATAATAGTAATTATAACTTTTACAATTTATAAAACTTAACATTAAGTTATAATAATAAAAATAATAATAGTAAAATAAAATGAAAACAATAATAATAATAAAAATAATAATTTATAAAAGGTAGATAAATAGTAAGTTAGAAAAGTAATTAGAACTTAAAGTTTAATTAAGTTGAGAGGGCCTTTGTGATAAATTTGAAACTAAAAATGAAAGTTTTAAATATAAAATACTAATTTGAAAATTGCAGGGACTAAAATTGTAATTAATTAAAACCCAAACCCCCTCCCACATCTTTCCCTTGTTTCTCCGGGGAAACCCCGATCACCCTCTGACGATGTCACACCCCAACCTTAACAGCGGAATCGTCGAGATGTAAAAGTTAACATTGTTCACAACCACATAACGCTATATTTAAATAAAATTATCATTATCATAAGTTTCAAAAGTACGAAGTTACAACCAAGAGTCACAAACAGCAAATAACATAACCTAAGATAAATCTAAGACAATTTATTTATTAATCTAGGTCCAATCCTAGATGTGAGCAAACTTAAAAACATGTAATCAAACTTGAGCATTTCCTGAAACATGTTAAAAATAAAGGTTAACTATTAAAGTTGGTGAGTTTCTAAGGGTTTAATATACATAAATATATCAAAAGGTTACAAGTAACAAATCATGGCATAGGTTATGATTTATGCAAGTTTATTGAGCACCGAGCAGGTTTCGCTCGGTGACGTGTTCTTTTTATGAGCTTTGATTAGCCCTAGGAGGGTTAATCTTGCTCACGGTATGGCGACTTATTTATTTTCCGGGGTTACGAGGAAGATAATATATCATTTAGCTTATTTTTTAATTATTATTTAATTATTAATTTTTACTAATTAATATATTTTTTAATTGACTGTTTACAAATCGATAACCCTATAGTTTGCGGGGCATATATCATCGTCATTGCCTCTCGTTTAGTATATACACCGATGCGCTACTTGCGCGACAGACGAGTTATGCCCCGCAGCGGATATTATGCCGCTAGACTGTGTTGGCCATGAGTATTACCACCACTTTTGACAACAACCTACGATGGTCCGCTGACGGCGGTCAGACGATATTCTACCCTGTCGTTGAGGGTGCTGAGGAGGAGGAAGCGAAGGAGTCTCAGCAGCAGCACCAATAGCTTGGAGGGCGTCAGCAGGGCCCTCCACAGCAGGTGCCACCGCCGCCGAGTACCATTATCCGACAGATTCCACCTACCGGGGAATATGTGGCAGAATCCATGCAGCTGCTGAGCGAGTCTATGCATTTTTTTGGTGCTAGTGTTTTTAAGAGTGGGTGGTCCTTTATATACTCCACCGCGATCACATTTTAATAATATTTTAACTACCGACTCACTTATGTTTTTTTTCGACCTTTTCGTGACAATAACATATCCATTTTCACGACTTATATTACTAACCCAATCAATTAATTTTTCACGAGATGAAAAAACCTAATAATTTTAAATAATACAATTAATTATTATCAAATAACAAAACTTAATAATTATTTAATATCAAATAACATAAAAAAATATGACTTACGTAATAACCTGATTCGTGTCGTATAACCTTTTTTTTTCAGAACCATCACCATACTCATCTCCGCTACTATAACCTCTATTTTCGCCGTCATAACCGTCGTAGTTACCGCCGAAACTTTCAACATTATCACCGTACTGTTCACCAAAGTTACAACTTTTGTCACCGTAATAACTATAACCCACTACAGGGTAATAGTTAAAATTGGAACTAAATAAATAATTGTTATCCCAAATTGACATCGTTAATAAAATGTATACAAATATGAAATTTATCGATATGAAATTAATTAAAATCTAACGATTTATATAGTGTTTTACAAAGAATATTACGTCACCTCAAATAATTATCGAGAATATTATATCGTATCAAATAATGTAATAAATACAAAATTACACAGTAATTAATGAATATTACATCGCATCAAATAATATAATAAATACAAAATTACACCCCACACCTTCATTTCACATGTACAACAACCTTGAAAGAATACATCCAATAAATATTTGGGGCCAAGGATGTCCTTTTATATGGAGAATAATATCCTACCTACTTGCACAGTTGCAAAAATTGTTTCTCACATTGAGTTCTCTAGTCTCCTTCCAAAAGATGAACAAAATGGTTCTCAACGGCACCTCTGCACACCCACCGGAGTATGACCGGAAAGCGGAGCTCCGGACGTTCGACGAAACGAAAACCGGCGTAAAAGGGCTCGTAGACGCCGGAGTAACGGAGATCCCTCGAATATTACGTCTACCTTCACCGGAAAACCTCAACTCCGATCAACCGGAGCTGATTCTTCCGACCATCAACCTCGAAGGGATCACCGAAGATCCGATACGACGAAAGGCGGTTGTGGAAGAACTGAAGGATGCGTTGGAGAGGTGGGGGTTCTTTCAGATGGTGAATCATGGGATTCCGATGAGGGTTTTGGAGGAGATGATGAAATGAGTGAGGGATTTTCATGAGCAAGATACAGAGGTGAAGAAGCAGTGGTATACGAGAGACATGAGTGGGAAGACGAGGGTGATTTACAACAGCAACTTTGACTTGTACGCTGCACCCGTGACCAACTGGCGAGACTCCATCAACTGCACCATGGCTCCTGATCCTCCGCACCCACACGAGTTGCCACCACCTTGCAGGTCTAACTTATCTTTACGAGTGTCGGTATCAATATCTAAACCGAAATAACAGAACGGTAACTAAATTAACCGATGCAACCAAACCGAAATAGCCCAACTCAATTTGAAGCCGACGGTTTTGGTTGATTTTTTTACAACGTTGGGTTTTGATTTTGCTTGTAAGAAAAACTGAAAAAAGAAAAACCAAAACCATACAACCCAACTTGTAGTTTAAAATGTATTCATACACATAAATATAATTAACTTGTTAAGTGTTATGGGATTTAATAGCCTAACTTAAATAAGTAATTAATAACTTTTTAATAGCTTAACTTTTAACTAACTTTTTAACCGACATCTATAACTAACATATTATAGATGTAGTTAGTTGTAAAGACTTGATAACATCTATCTCTAGTCTGGTTTACATCTGTTTGTGACTAACTAGACTAGATATGAACTTAATCATTCGCTAAAATGTTTTGTTGGAGCATTGTTACAGAGATATTATGTTAGAGTACTCAAAACAAGTGATGGAACTTGGGGTGTGTTTATTCGAGTTAATATCTGAGGCCCTTGGGCTGGACCACAATCACCTTTTCAACATGGGATGTGCCGAAGGGCTAGCTCTTCTTTGTCATTACTATCAACCTGAACTAGCAATAGGCACCCCAAACCATACGGACAAAGGTTTCATCACAATTCTTTTGCAAGATCATATTGGTGGCCTCAAGGTCTTTTATCAAAACCAATGGATCGATGTTCCTTATATACCAGGAGCTCTTGTACTCAACGCTGGAGATCTTTTGCAGCTGATTACAAGTGACAAGTTTGTGGGTTCGCAACACAAGGTGGTTGCGAGTAAGATTGGCCTAGAGTGTCGGTGGCATCATTCTTTACCACGGGTCGGATTCAGACATCAAAAGTGTTTGAACCGATCCCCGAGTTGCTTTCAAAAGATAATCCAGCCAAGTATAGAGGCACAACAGTGATTTAATAATCTTGTTTAGAAGTCAATCTGAATATGTCGACTACTTTAGGGCAAAGGGACTTGATGGCACTTCTACCCTTTTGCATTTCAAGATTTAATAATCTTGTTTAGAAGTCAATCTGAAAATCATCACTACGAGTTAAAAATCTATTATCACTTTATATTAAATAAAGTTGTTCATTTGTAAGCAATTAAGAGGTCTAGTCTCGTAGTGAACCTTGTTATATATTTACTAGTAAATTTCAAGAGTATTAGGCACTTTTCAAATCGATTTCGACAACCTGTTTAAAAATTTCAAATTCAATTCGAACTCTTATTTGAATTTGAATTCGAATCCTATTTGAAGTTAATATTCGACTTATTCGACCCGTCTAGTTTGAATTTGACTTGATATACATATACTTTAATAAATACAGACTTTATTATTATTTTCATAAAATATCCTATCCCCTCTACCCATGAAAATTTCTAGGGAAAATTACCAGAATAGGTAATTGGCCAAGTTATTTTCAATTATAACCATTGACGAGGATATTTTAAAGATAGCCAACGTATCGCCAGATGGTGAAATCAATACATGTGGTATCATCCATGTGACAATTAAAAAATTATTGTTTTTTTGTTCCGGAGATATGTCGGTGATTTGGGTCCGTTTGTATATAGGTGGTTGATATATTTAAAAAAATCAATTTCATTATTTATTTTGGCCTGTAGAAAAATAAATAAAAAATATAGATAATTATGTAAGGATACAAAATTTTCATATTTAGATACTAATTGGGATATAGCTATCCTCTCAACTGGTGAATATGTTGCATTGACTATTAAGAATAACATTCTTATATTTTTAAGAAATAATAAATTTTGTATTATTTTGATGAAATATCCTACCCACTCAACCGGTTATGATGTCTATATTTATAATTTTGTAACTAAAAGGGAAGAAAAAAAAGCTTTGTTAAATTATTGTGATGAACAATACATACACATTATTCAATATATCACTTAATAGGCTTTGGTCTAATTGACCAATGACAGAAACTAGAGCTTTGATTATTGTGATGAATAATACGCACACTTTGTGAATTATCTCTTGAAGGATTTGGTCTTTCTTGAAGACGATGAGAATATCACTCATTCACAAGTCCGTCCAACTGCACTATGACCATAACATGGGCTCAACACTTTAGACAAAACAAATATCTGGTTAATGAGATATATTAACTCGTTTTAAAATAACTGATAACACTCGTTACAGAGAAGTATACTCAGTAACACATGGAGTATAATCAATAATGATATAAAATATACAAATTTATTAGTACTTATTAATTAATAACATGGTATCAAATTTTAAAATTATGTAGTGTGATCATTAATAGATAAACTATACAATTAACATTTTACTTATTACAAAACCACTGCATCACTTTTTACGTTTTTAGCAATGGACTCACACATGTCTTTCAATTACTTACAAAAATGGCACTTTTTGATTTTTTATCCGGAAATAATTTTTGGTGCAAATCTTGTCAAGCAATCTTATACGGGTGACCCTTAGATCATATAGCAAAGTTTTGTTTGATTTCTTTCTTTTAAGCTTAATTTAATATTGCTTATCTTAATATATATATCTCTAGTTACAAAATAGTTTTAAAAACTCTTACTCTTACTACAAAATTTAGTTTTCTTATCTACTCCTCTTTAAAACCATTTTATACACAAGCAACTCTTTCATATCACTTTGTATCTCCATTGGTGATTGAAATAGTTAAAATTATATATTTTTATTGCTACCACATCTTACAATTATAATTAGTCTTAAATATATATTTTGTTATTCTTATAATTTTTAAAAAGTTAAATTTCAAATATATCACTGTAAAGTGTTTATTTTTATTTATATTTCAACAAGTTTTTAAAAAAATTACGTATACAACGTTAACATTACTTAATTATACCAATGTTTCGACATACATTTAATTCAGATCAAACAAATCAAATATATAATATATCTTAATTTATCTCGTCTACATTTCCATTAAAAAACTAGTTTTATACCCGTTCGCTGGTCGAAAATTTTTATGTCGTAAATCATAACAACATAACTATTTTTTTAATTCTAAACAAAATAATAGTATTAGTTTAAGATCAAAACACAACTAATTTAACTTAAGAGTAAAATGACAAGTGTGCTAAAGAAATGAAACATGACCAACTGAGAATGATAATTAATGATACTATGCATGAAATTTGGCCTGAACAAATTATAAAACAACTCAAAAGATGACACAAAATTGCCCATAAATCTCTTTTTCATAAACTTATCATACAACAAAACACAATCTTAAAAAATAAAATCCCTTGACAATCACCAATCAATAAAAGTAATATGATAACAGGTAACACACACGTTTTATATGAAACAAATTAATTTTTTAAATAATATCTCCACTGCGTCAAATCGGGCACAACTCTAGCATTTCTACGCACTCGTTACTTGTCTGCACGCACAATACCCAAAAAAATATCTTAACAAAAATATATTAAGAATTTACTTAAAATAAAATGTGAACAAATAACAATACATGAGGTCCAACCAAAGGCCATGTCATGGGTGGCAAAAAAGCCAGCATAAGAACAAAAATAAAATAAATAAAAAGCCAGCAAGTGTTTTAAATAATGTTGTATAGGTTAGACAAAAAGTTGTAGATGCAGGTCGCAAAAAAATTGTATGATTTTATCCTTTAATGTATTATGTTGAACACTACTTCTATTTTAACTTTGATGTAATGGAAACAATTCATCTTGTTCTTCAAAGCTTTGTACAAACATTGGAATAGTAGATATCAATTATTGGCTTGTGGTTTAAATGTTCGAAGAACAATCGTGCAGCTTGGAATCAAGGTACCAATATAAGCAATATGCAAAATTAGATGGGAAAATGGTTAAAATGGTAGAACTCTCATGATATGCATGAATGTTTTAAGAAAGTTAGCAAGTCTCTTATTTTCTTGACTTGTTTGATTTAAGTATCTTTCACATGATAGTTACATGTATCAAAGATGGCATTCTCTATCACATTTTATTACACTGCATTATCCATTACTGTGCATGTAGTATTCATATCAAGTAATTACATTCATAACATCCATTAAGACCTTCAAAACTGCCTTCTTATAATACATTATCGGTCAAGCTTATGAAAATATGCAGACACAAAGTCCTGCTCAGTCAACTGTATTACAACTCATCTGGCATGGTGTTTAGTTTTAGGCTTTAGGCTAAAAAGCATGTTGACTTTGCATAAAGTACATCATAAGCAAGAATTATTTTTCAAAGTTTCTAACACATAATCACATATCAAATTCAATCCGTTAAAATGTGTGTACAATAATGTTATTTTACAACATAAGTAATGATACTAAAAGAAGCAACTGGATAACAAAGGCGTATTGTACCATTTTCTTTGTCTTAAAAATGGTAGGGTGATCTTACATGGATGACAAGAACAGGGCAATTCATGAACTGATTTTCTTAATATTTCAAAACCAACAAAGCAAATAAAATGATAAATTATTTATTCCAAAGACAAGGCTTGTGAAGATTTGGGTAAATTAAATTAAAAATAAAATTTTAATGAAAACCAATTAGAGATACAACATATCCCTGATTAACCAATTTGTATATAAGTGGGGTTAACTTTCTATCTCTGTTAAAAGAGTAAAATAAATGAGAAGTATATCTTCACCATGCCCTTTGAGAATTCTGGAAATGACAGCAAATTGTTTTCATTTGTACCTCTGTTAACATCCTTTGCATAATATACAGATGAAACATAATCAAATCCATATTACTTATGGCATCCATGAATGCACTTACAATCAAAGGAAAGATCTCAAGGATTTAGGGGAGAAAGTTTGTTATCACCATAACATACAATAAAAAAGTTAAATAATTTATCATATACCACTTATGATTTATCTTGTAGAACATAGATTATTCGCTTCAACTAAAATTTCATCCACAGGAGAGATGTATACTCATGGCGAGACTGAATTACACAAACCATAAATGCATTGCATGTGTTTCAATGTAAACTACACAAAAAGTAGATTCGTTGATTACAAGACATTAGCCTTTTGTAATTGAGAAATGTAGTTATATATAGACAAAAATATATCTTCCAATTTAATTATATAAACTGTTAACATATCTTTATTCAACTTATATTTACTTTTGAGTGTGTTTACATTAAATTGCTACCCATAAGTAAACAACATGTTACATGATAAAAACCAACAAAATTAAAGGTAATTTTCATATTTCAAAGTAGATTGTAAATAAAGAAGCATTTACTGGCATTAATTGCTAGAATATATATTTGTGTGAGTGTATGTGTGTGCTTGGCTATACGTGTATTACTTCTGAAATAAAAGTGATTGGCCTCCATCCATAACCAAATGTCTCCACATGCTATTCTAAGTGAATTCAAGTCGAAAAGAAATCCTGCATACTAGGCACCATATAGCAAAGCCATGAATTTCAATAATCAGTTAAGTGTAAGTAGCTTCCGTTACAAGTTTTCTATTTGAATATTAAACACAATTTCCTATTTAATCAGTAGGGTAAATTACTGAATTGAACAAACAATGTATTTGTACACCCAAGGCGCCAAGCCCATTAAAATGTCATTTTTATAAACTATGAAATTTAATAACATTGGCGATATAACACTATATGAACTGAGAATTCAAGCTTCTCTTTTGCATAGAAGCATGTAGTTTGATTATGGAATCCTTAATCAAATAAGAAATCAAGTCAACCAAATCGTAAACGTGAACAAACACCATACTCTTTCAAAAAGTCACATATATATAATCACAAAAAACGTAGACTAAGAAACCAAACCTGTCTTTCTCAAACCCTGAAATCATTTCTCATCTCTGCATCTTTAATTTAAACCTGTATACCCAAATCTCATACTGAATCAAAGACATACCTAGTACCAAAAGAAATTTCGAGGCCTATAGATTTTTGGTCCCAAGCTAGCATTGCCCACCATTGGCCTCAACAGGAAAGCTCAACCCTAATCCTCTGAAATAATTGGTCATTCGGTCCAATAGGCCTAGTCGCGGTTGAGTTAACGACACCAACATCGCACGATGAGGGATCTGTAGACTATAGTGGTTGAGCGTATGAAGAAAGAGAGCTCTCTTTCTCTCCCTCTCAAAGTATTTCTTGTGTCAAAACACCCTCAAGTATGAAGGATATCGGAGGTGGTTACAAGGGAAGAATTAGAAGCAATGTGGGGAGAAAAAATAGGGATATCAACGTGGGTTTGTGATGAGAAACGGCAAGTAACTGCAAATTTTTTTTCTAAAACTACCTACTTTACACGGTCAAGATTGCATATAAACTTGATCCAACAATCATGATCTGTCAAAAAAAACTGTTTTAAAGACCGGAAGTAATATATTATATAATATTGAAAATCAGTTAGTCTCCGCCACATATAGTGACGGTTGAAAGCCACTCGTTCATCTAAAATCTCATTTAATACAGTGTACCAACAAACTCAATTTGCCGTCATTTGATATGGTGGATCCCACTAAAATTAATTTTATTTCTTTTTGTAGACTTTGCTACTTTGTAGTATTATTTGAGGTCTTTATATTTAAGTGAAACGACTATTGTGATACGTATATCTAATCCTATTATCCTACATACTTACACTCATATTATTCATCACTTTGATCCGCTACTTTTCTACCATAACTCATAAGATAATCTAGATGGTTCTCAACGGCACCACTGCATTCCCACCGGAGTATGACCGGAAAGCAGAGCTCAAGGCCTTCGACGAAACGAAAACCGGCGTAAAAGGACTCGTTGACGCCGGAATAACAGAAGTCCCTCGAATATTCCGTCTACCTTCACCGGAAAACCTCAACTCCGATCAACCGGAGCTGATTCTTCCGACCATCGACCTCGAAGGGATCAACGAAGATCCGATGCGACGAAAGGCGGTTGTGGAAGAACTGAAGGATGCGTTGGAGAGGTGGGGGTTCTTTCAGATGGTGAATCATGGGATTCCGATGAGGGTTTTGGAGGAGATGATGAAAGGAGTGAGGGAGTTTCATGAGCAAGATACAGAGGTGAAGAAGCAGTGGTACACAAGAGACTCGAGTGGGAAGACGAGGGTGGTGTACAACAGCAACTTTGACTTGTACTCTGGACCCGTGACTAACTGGCGAGACACCTTCTACTGCACCATGGCTCCTAATCCTCCCGAACCACATGAGTTGCCACCACCTTGCAGGTTTGTTAGTCGATTTTATTATTGTTTTTATATAATTTCTGGTTCCGCCACTGGTCGAGTATAATACTAAGCGGAATCCTGCCAACTATGTTCGAGCGTTCAGTGAGCTGATTGTCTCTACATCTTGCCGGTTAACGAGCCCGATAAGCTTGTTTTATTGATTTATTATTTGTTTTATCATTTATATTTTCCTTTTATTGATTGATTATTTGATTTGTCATTTATATTCAAATTTGTTTGTTACTGATTCTTGTATTATTGTTATAGGATATTCGGATGTCAACCAACGGTTGGGTTTATAAGAATCTTATTTTATTTTATTATTATATTAAAAAGATAATTGTGGATGACGCATGTTAAAATCATATTTATTTATAACAAAATTTTAGTGTTTTTTTTTCGTATTAAATAATAATATTAATTATTAATTATATTATTTATTTTTTTTTATTTAAAATTATTTGTAACAAAAATTAAGAGATAAATCTTTTTATTAATGTTTATTTCTAAAGAAATAATTTTTTATAAAAAGAATTTTTTTTAAACATCACACTTTTTTATAAAACATGTTTTTTAAAGTTTTGTTTTGAAATGAAATGTTTAATTAACTTTTGCAAAAACAAAAAAGGTTTAAAAATAAAAATTTTAAAAGATGATATCATTGTTTTATTAATTATATTTATTAATTATAGTACTAGGTAATACATAATTTAAATCATATATTATTTTATAAATAATAAAAATTTATTTTTCTCAATATTTTATTATTTAAACCGCGTAGTTCACTAAATCTAATACATATATCTAGCCTTAAATGCTTGCCTTGAACTGACACTTGTTAGACCCATTCGGTTGGTAGTTAAGTATAACCTCTCATAACTAACTAATTAATAAACCCATGGTTATGATGTAAAAAAATTTACGATATAAAGACTTGAGTATACATTTCTTAACATTAATTAATCTCTTAGTTTAAATATAATTAGAATAGACGTTTAATTATTATAAATTTATTATCTTGGTTTTCAATTATTCGGTACAGACACAAAACATGATTCTTATTTCTTTGTTTGCGACTATTTACATATGAATCTAATTGTAACTTTAATTGTTGGATAATATGTTTGGTTGGGACATTGTTGCAGTGATGTTATGTTAGAGTACTCAAATCAAGTGATGAAACTTGGTGTTTGTTTATTCGAGTTAATGTCTGAGGCTCTTGGGCTCGATCGCAATCACCTGCACGACATGGGATGTGCCGAGGGGCTAGCTGTTCTTGGTCATTACTATCCTTCTAGTCCGCAACCTGAGCTAACAATCGGCACCCCAAACCACACCGACACTGATTTCATCACGATTCTTTTGCAAGATCATATTGGTGGCCTTAAGGTTTTTTATCAGAACCAATGGACTAATGTTCCTCCTATACCAGGAGCTCTTGTATTCAACGCTGGAGATCTTTTGCAACTGATTACAAATGATAAGTTTGTGAGTTCACAACACAAAGTGGTGGCAAACAAAGTTGGGCCAAGAGTATCAGTGGCATCGTTCTTTACCACGGGTCCGGTTCAGACATCAAAGGTGTTTGAACCGATACCCGAGTTACTTTCAAAAGATAATCCAGTCAAGTATAAAGGCACGACAGTAAGGGAATATGTAGATTACATCAGAGCAAAGGGACTTGATGGCACTTCTGGCCTATTGCATTTCAAGATTTAATAATCTTGTTTATAAGTCAATTTGGGAATCATCACTACGAGTTAAAAGCTATTATCATGTTATTCATAAGGTAAGGTAAGGCAAGTAAATCTATCTTCAAATAGTTTCTATTGTGGTATACTATTATTTTTGTATTTTATATAAGAACTTTGGTTAAGTTGTTAAGTTGTATTACTTGTGAGTTATTGTACACTCAACAAATGTAAGGTTGAATATCGAATAAATGTGTTTATATATATTTTTCTAAAGGCAAATTCTATATTTTTTTAAAAATAAATACATAACTTGCATTCTTTAGGCTTTTATCCCGTAGGATCTTAATCTTAAATTTTTAGTGAATAAAGTATAAATACAAAAGATCTTTTTCATAGTTCTACTGATTTGATGGTTATATAGAGGTATTTACAAATAAATAGAGTTTATTGATAACAAATAATAAAGAGTTAATTACATGAAATGTCACTTTACTTAGATCTGGCTTCACTTTCAATCCAAGTGTTTGTTAAAACGTAACCAAAAAGGTACTCGACATGGATGACTGCTAACTTTTTCCGTTATCTTTTGTAAAACGACAAAAATACCCCTATATATATTAAAAGAAACACCCCCACCTAACTCCCGTTACTTCTTCTTCACCAAAACAAGTCCTCCACCACCCTAACCCCAAGATCATCGGCCACCCGTCATCATCTCCGGTCAGTTCTTTTACGAGCTCGTCGTCGGCCGTAAGATTGTATTTCTTATAATTTATGTTTTATTCCATTTTAAGAATAATAAAAAATAATTTTATGTTTATGTAGTGGTTTATTTCTTTATGTTATATTAAATTGAATTTAACATTACAATAATTAAATTAAATATAAAATTACAATAACTTAAAATACAATTTCTAACTTAAAACTTAAACTAAACTTAAAATCAAATCTCTTGAAAAAACTCAAAATTTTGTCGATAAGCACACGACCTTTCGTAAAGTCGATTGTATATGACTAAAAGTTTTTCACTTATTCTCTTAATATATATCACGATCTACCAAATCGCCGATCCTTCTTTCGGTAGATTTTAATATAATTTTCAAAAACTGACATGATTTTTCTCCGCTACTTTTTTAAAAACATACTTTGTACGCTCCGTGCTAGAATAACATATTTTCACCTAACGGAGCTCCCAAGAATCCAAATTGGCTAGTTAGTATCAAATTTTAGCCACACCGGGTAGGGTATAAGGGTACCCATACCAGGGTACGATTCCTACCCGGTTCATGGGTGTACCCGGGTTCGATAAGTTTGAATTGATAGATCGAACATCGATGGTGGTGAAGATACGTGTTGTTTTGGATTCCGATCGAAGAGCCATAGAATCCTTGCAAGTGTGATGAAAGATCGATACACTAATTTTCCTTTAAGTCTTTCCAAACTTAGGTCTCATATACAAATCATCATACTCATGATTCATCTGAGTTTTTAATATTAGCAAACAAAATACGCTAAAATATCTTTTTTCCTATGATACGTAATGGATTAAACCTAACTGGTTTGGCCTGGATCGAGGAACCAAACCACATGGATGTAGATCGAATGGGTCGAGTGGGTGCGCTTTTAGATGTTTGGAACCTGTTTCTCTAACTCTCTGAAGTATTCACCCCTATTTTTCAACTTGTTAAATATTCAAACTTTGTTACCAAGATAGTTACATTTTTATTGCATTCAAATAACAAAACTGACCTAATTACCACTTACTTTAATAAAATTACAAACAATGATAATAAAATATGAATTAATATGGGCATGCGACCACCCAGGGCCCAATTTTATTAGGGGCTCAAAATTAAAAAAAAGTTATATTATATATGTGTGTATATATAAAAAACAACTATAGATTATTAGCGAACCCAATATCAATTTAATTATTATGATCAATTGAAACTTAGGTTCCGTTAACATTTTAATTAGTTTAGTCGATCCAATCTAAGCTCAAGTAACAAATGCTAGGAGAGTCTTAAGATTCAGTTAAGTAAGTAAATTAGATTATTTTGCTACAATATTATCATATTATAAAATTTTAATATACTAGTTATTTTCACTATATTATAGGGTCCATTTTTTCTACTCGCCCAGGGTCTAGAATTATTTGAAGACTCTCAGGACCGGCCCTGAATATGGGTCCGAGGCTCTTGGGCTTGACCCCAATCACCTTTTCAACATGGGATGTGCCGACGGGCTAGCTGTTCTTGGCCACTACTATCCTTCTTGCCCACAACCTGAACTAGCAATCGAGAACCCATGCAAGCCACACCGACAACAATTTCATCACAATTCTTTTGCAAGATCATATTGGTGGCCTCATGAAGGTCTTTTACCAGAATCAATGGACTGATGTTCCTTCTATTTATACCTGGAGCTCTTGTATTCAACGCTGGAGATCTTTTGCAGCTGATAACAAACGATCGGTTTCTGAGTTCACAACATAAAGTGGTGGCAAACAATGTTGGGCCAAGAGTATCGGTCGCATCTTTCTTTAGTACGGGTACGATTCAAACATATATCAAAGGTGTATTAACCGATGATCAACGAGTTGGTTTCAAAAGATAATCCAGCTAAGTATTAAAGCACAACAGTGAAAGATCAACGAGTTGGTTTCAAAAGATAATCCAGCTAAGTATACATTTCAAGGTTTAATTAACTCGTTTGGAATTCAGAGTTATGACTTTTCGCTATAAGTTAAAGATTTGATAATCATGTTCTATCTTATGGTAACGTAATCTATCCTAAAACATCGTTGTCTATGGTTTGACATTAAATAAAACAAACAACGACTGGTGTGAGTTTAAGATAAGAAGAAATAAATTTGTATGGTGTATGTATGTATCTATGATTTGTCGATAAGTATTGAATAATATTTGTTTGTTGTGATACATTTTTTCTACTACGATATGAGGTGCTTGTTACACCACGTAACTTTGTTTTAGTTTCTCTTATAATATTTTGAAACTACGATACATGTACTTGTAAATTGTACATATATCTACAAATCTGATTAAATAACAAATATACATAGTATATCTCAAGTATAGTTTGGTTATTCGCAAGGTCCGGCAGAATGGAATGAAGGCAAGTCTTTCCTCTATATACATACTGAGTGCTAAAAAGACTATTTCCAATAAAACCACTAGCTCCAAAAAATTAAAAAATATTAATGACACACATATCATATAATAATATAGCATAAATAGATACATCAACTAGGTAGCACATATAGATAGAACATAACCTAAGCTAGCATGCTATATAATAGCATACAAAAATACAAGTGGTTCGAGACTAAATGTGTCAAAGAGCCAAATTATGGCTGACTCTTGTGAACATCAACTCTAAAAGTTCCCTATTTTAAAAAAAAATTCAATTTCATTACATGTAAGTACATTCAGTTTCATCGTATATGATAAATAAGAGAGTTATATAACTATATATTCATCTTTTATATAATGTTTTACATATAATTTTTTTAAGTGTTGTTTGGTTTTATATTGTTTTAGTGGTTAAAAGATAAGTTAAATATAAATATAAATAGTTTGAAGTATCAAATGACCGGTAGCTAGCTTAACAGATATTAAATGGTTTAAACTTAACGCAGACAAATAAATAAATTTAAGAGTACAAGTGTGATAAATCAAAAATATTAATTTGTATTTGTGTGGAAAAAAAGGGCTGATACAAACAGAAATTAACTAACAAGAGTTTACTGCTTAATTCCACTGATTGAATTCACAAAATCTGTTAACTAATACAAACTAAACACCTATTTATAGTGTTAGAAAGAACTAACTAATTACACACTAAGTCCCTCAACTATCAAGACTTAACATAACCTATCACTAAACATACAAACTCAAACTAATACAAAGAATTACAATCTAACATTCACCCCCTTAATTCTTTAATTTCACCAACTCCCAAAAGCTTCTTCATTTCTGCAAATTTTAACCTTGGAAGAGCTTTAGTTAGAATATCAGCCTTTTGTTCTACACCACTTATATGTCTCACTATCACCATTCCTTTCTCTACACATCCACGGATATAATGATATCTAACATCAATGTGTTTAGATCTACCATGAAAAACAGGATTTTTCACCAATTGAACAGCTGATTTGTTATCAACATGAAGCAATATAGGACCCATCTCCCTTCCGGTAAGTTCCTCCAACAAACCTTTCAACCATACAGCCTGCTGAGCTGCAGCAGTAGCAGCCATAAACTCGGCTTCACATGAAGATAGAGCTACAGTCTCTTGTTTCTGGCTTACCCAACTAACAGGACCTCCACCATAGTAAAACACAGTTCCTGTTGTACTCTTTCCATCTGCTTTGGTTGGAGCATGAGAGCTATCACTATACCCAACCAATTCACTATCTCCACCTCGCTTATACCAAATCCCATTGTCAACAGTACCCTTTAAGTACCTCAAAATGTGCTTCACAGCCTGCCAATGAGATGTTCTTGGCGATTCCATAAACCTACTTGTGATTCCTACAGCATAACACAAGTCTGGTCTAGTCTGTGTTAAGTACCTTAAGCATCCAATAACCCTTCTGTACTTT
>BJCM01270838.1:0-26865 GCA_018326385.1 Flaveria bidentis
GGGGATGAGGGAAAGTGGAAGGTTAAGGTTGAGGAAGGGGCTCCTCATGGGGTTAGGGTTGTGGCGGTCCCGAATTCGTTGAAGCCGGTTGCGTTGTCGGGTAGTGTGGGGGTGAACAATGGGTGTGGTGTGGGTGAGGGTGAGTTCAAGATGCCACCGTTGGCTTCTTATTTGGATGTTTATCAGGAGTTGATTGAATTGATCTGTGGGAATTGCAAGGAGCGGTGCGAGTCTGATCATTATGAGTATACAAAGGTAATTTTGTATGTTTCATTGTTTCTGTTTTCAAAGACTGGGGATTGCAGCTTGTTAATGTTGTTTGAAATTGTTCAACCGTTAAGTGCAGTTGTAAGCTATCGAAATTCTTGATTGCGCGTGTGATCTGTGTTTATATTTGCCATATATGATTCAGGAAAATGTTATTATCTCATTATCTGTTACATTACTGTTAAAAAGGAAGGCGTGTACTCATTTGAACTTTGATTGTTATCTTTGGCATGAAAGAGATTAATTTTATCTTCTTTTTCATCAATTTACAGAAAATCCCATGTTTCGTAGACTATCATACAACATGATCACTAGCTTATCATTCTTTTGATTTAGATTCTTATTTTTTCCAATTTGATTTTTTGTTGCATCAGGATGAGTGTTCCATCATTTGTAGCAAGTGCTTCAAAAATGGATCATACGGAAATAACAAATCTGTTGATGATTACAAGTTTATCGACCACACCACCACCAACAGGAACCCTGTTGCTTCATGGACTGAATCAGAAACATTACTTCTTTTAGAATCTGTGTTAAAGCATGGAGATGATTGGGACCTTGTAGCTCAAAATGTGCAAACAAAGAGTAAGCTAGATTGTATTTCAAAACTTCTACAATTACCTTTTGGACACCTTATGTTGGGGTCCACACATGAGAGACATGCAAACAATGGGACACAAGGACCTCCAGTACCTCAAGAGATTAAAGATACCCAAAGTCAACATGTTGAAACTGAAAACAAAAGTCAACAGAACGGTGATGCTGATATCAAAGAGCCCCCTCCAAAGAGAATATGCATTGAAGAAATTAGAGAAAAAGTTTCTAGCGACCCAAAAGTGGAGCAGGTGTCGATTTTGTGTCGATATGCTCATAACTCTTTCATTAATTGGATGTTAGAAAATCTTTTCTGGATTGAATTCTGAAACTGTTAACTTCTTTGCAGACAGATAAAGAAGACGAGCAAGTAACACCCTCTTTACCTTTTACTGAAGAAATTAGAGAAAAAGATGATCAAATTTGCGAGTTTAAGAATCAGAAACATCTTCCTGATGTCAGTAATTCATTGATGCAGCAGGTATCCATCATAGTGATTAATATTGAAGTTGAAGTAAAATTTGACAAATTTCACCTATTAGTCAATTACTCATCAAAAGTGTGCATGGGCATATTCTTTACCTTTTTTTGTTTTTGTTAGGTTGCTCACATTGCGGCTGTGGTTGGTCCACATGTCACTGCTTCTGCAGCCGAGGCTGCTGTCACAGCCCTGTGTGAAGAAAATGAAATTCCAAAGGAAGTATTTGATCGTGAAGAAAATGGAAACGAGTTATCGTTTTCTTCACAAACTTGTGAGCCTGAGAGGTCATCTATCTATCTATATAGTTATTTTTTTAATACTCTTTCTTGGTTGTAATATCCCCAGCCAGTTACATTTATTTGTTTTCTCAGGACTGCTCAAGGGAATGGTTTAGAGGTGGATGCAAGGCCCAATGAGTCAGGTCTTGTCAATTATTTGTATTAAGAGAGAAGACTCGTTTGTTGTTACCTTTGTAACATGCATATTAACAGTAAGCTTTTATTTTTGTTTTGACAGAAAAGGGTGTAATTCCTTTACCTTTACGCATGAGAGCTACATGTGCAACAGCTCTTGGAGCTGCAGCTGCACATGCCAAACTATTAGCAGTTCAAGAAGAAAGAGAAATCGAACGCCTGGTGACATCTGTTATTAATACACAGGTGAGCTCCATCTGTGTTAATTTCTTACATTATAATAAAAATAATATTGTAGTTTGTTTGCTTAATGACATGGGTGTTGTTTTTTATACTAAAATAGTTGAAGAAATTACAATATAAAATGGGATTATTGAACGAGCTGGAGGTGATAATGGGAAAAGAGTATAATCAGATGTTGGAACTTGAAGATTCGCTACTAACAGAGCGAATGGATGTTGTTCAAAAGGTGATTGATGGTGGGGTTAGTAGATGGAGGGATAAGGCAACTGTGAAGCCCCATGAAGAGACTGCACTCTAAATCAACATCATCAAGTTTAGATTAGTTGTTTATTAATAGTTTCTAACAGTTTAATCTGTAAGAAAATGTATAATTTGTAAGAACAGTAGTTTTTTTTTAAAACACTGCTAAGATTTGTTGGCTAATTTGAATCATGGGTGTTGGGAACCTTATTTTTTACATATTGTTGAAATCTTTTACGGCTGTAGCTGCAAAAAAATAAGTGGTGGCCGTGGGCGGCAACAGTATTGTTACAGTAGTTAAAGGCCAACAGTGTTGTTACACTGGTTGAAGGTGGTGATGAGTGGATGTGACATGGAGGTTCCTCATTCAAGTTAGATTATGTATACTTGTGATAAAACATTCATATAATAATTTATAATAATTTACTAGATAAAACATAAGATCTTAAAGTTGACCATAACTATTTTATTTAACAAAAGTAGCAAATAAAGAAATGGTTTTACCACTTTTACTACCATTTTTAAATGTCAGTTATATCTTAAAAATCATGCTACTTGACTATGAGCCGCTTATAATCATATCTATATGCTATATGCGTATAGTCTACAAATATATATCGAGTTCATTATCGTAAAAAATTTAATTTCGCCATCGCTCTCGTATAAAAGTGCTCAAACTTCGCCACTGGTTTTATTCTTATAGAATTAAAAGTTCACGTAACATTATTTTTTTAACTTTCTAAAGTCAATCATTTTAAGAATAATCTTTATTATTGTTTAAGATTTCTTTTGATACATTTTAAACCATAACTATAAAAAAACTCAAGTCGTTATCTAGAAGATTGAAATAGTATTTAGATTATCAAGTAATTTTCCGCACCGTTATGTAACAGTAAACGACAACAATTATCTATGTACTTTTACTATCATTAACACTTCGTTTTATCATCAATAAAAACAATTATACAAGATTACACAATCATAATAAGCATGACCATTAGTGTGAAATTGTATACATTGGAAATACCGTATAAAACTCTATGTCACTCGATATAAAATGATTTCAAAATTACAGAAAAACTGGAGGGAAAAAGGTCAGCCATTGTAGAACACAATGTCCTCTAGAAGACGTCTGAGAATAGTATGTTCATCCGACGAAGAAGACGACGACATACAAGAAGTACAACCACAACCACAACCACAACCACCTCAACAACAACAAGATGATATCGAACCTGAAACCCTCAATCTGCAAGACGTAACCCTAAATTCCTTCACTTCTAACCCTACTAACCCTCCTGATCCCATCCAAATCGAGATATCCGACGAAGAATTCATCGATGCAACCGAAGATCTCTCCAATTCTCCACCAATTCCGTCACCGCCTCCGCCTCCAGACCGGACATCTTCATCGGAATGTTCTACAACAAGCAGTGTTGGTATGAATCAAGCCTCTGACAGCCCTATTAGCAGGATTTTGGAAGATTTAGGGTTGAGACTACGGGGTGAATGGTTGGATTCTTGTCTTCGTGGCCTCCAGACTGCAATCCCTGGGTTTTCTAGCCTTGATGCTACGAAAAAGGCGAAGCTCTGCTTTGAGACATTTTTGCATTCTGATATGAACTATTGTGGTGCAGGCTTGCTTCCAAGTAATGTGCATCAAATGCATCTTGTTGATCTTCCTGGACCCTTTGTGTTACAGGTATTTCACATCTTTTTGTTCTCAATGTAGTTCTTATTTGATGTTTTTGTTGTATACTATGGACCATTTAGTAATTTTCCAGAAACTGAGATAAGTACAGAACTGTTTAGATTAATTTTCATGGGACATATACGTGACATATGAAGGAATATGATGCATATTCCACTATAAGTTCAGAACTTATATGATGCATATAAGTTCAGAACTGTTTAGATTAATTTTCGTGGGATATATATGTGACATATGGATCTTAGTTTACAAGGAATATGATGCATATTCCACTATAATTTGCGCATTTAGTTCATATTTACTTTGAAAAGTTTCTGTGCGTAAGTTTTTATCCATTGTGCATCTTGAATGGGTAATAGAGTTCAGCAGCATCGGATGTTTGATGCTGGTCTAAGACATTTGCTTATATAACTCTAAACTTACATAAATGCATTTTGCAGGTTGATGAGATAGTAAATATTAGTCAACCTCTTCGAGAGCGTTACAAGAAGGCAAATTCTGGCTTAAAGAGATGCCTAAAGCTGTCTATGACTGATGGTGTTCAACGAGTTTTTGGCATGGAATATCAACCTATAAAAGATCTAGATGCTCTTGCTCCTGCAGGACTGAAGGTTCTATGTAGTGACCATACTTTGTTATGAGTTACCATGACAAATGAAGTCTACTTCATCAATAATGTACTAAAGAACTGCTAGGTTTAAAACTTCAAACTAGTGTAGTTGTGAACATAATTTAATATTTAAGTTATAGATTGGAAGAATTTACTTTGTTGCCTAGTTGGTATCTTGCAAACCATGATTTCAGTCTTATGATATCACACTCTTTCCTAGCAGGGATATGTAATGATTCGAATATATATAAAGCAACTGCAATGTTTTTGTACATAACAAATAATTGCAATTATTTTTGTCTTTTTAGGTTGCTATTTCTAATGTCAATGTAAGGCATGGGCTTCTAATGCTGGTTCCAGAAGTTCTTCAAGTTTTAGGAGGATTAGTTGAGGAGCTGGATGTAGCTAGACAACGACTTGTTACTGAAGTCAATAAGCCTCCAAGAGGGAGAAGGTATTTTGTTTTCTTTGGTGACATTCTCTTATATGTTTCCATATATTGTTCAAATAAAAACAATGCCACCTTATTTTAGTGTAATATGTCATGAGTTAATATTTCTATACAAATCTGAAATAATCAGTTTTTAAAAGCTAATACAAATCCCATATGCCTTTTGTATAAAACTATCAAGAAGATGTCAATTGTTTTAGCATGTAGAAAGTAGATGGTGTTGTTTGAACTCCTATATGATGACATATAATTTGCATGTCATATTCTCAACATGCAACCAAAATGTTCAAGAATAAAACTACAAAAGGAGAAGACACGTAATGTTGCCTTTTTCTATATGTTCATTTTCTTGACTTATGATCACTATTTATTTGTATATTGGTTAAAGCTAGGACAAGAATAGCCTGTAAGTCAGTAACATCTGAACTTTTTAAATTTAATTAGTTAATTATTTGATGAAAAAATATGTTGAAAATTCTGTGAAGCTTGGACATTTTGACAATGGTCGCAATTCGCAAATATATGCTACTAAAGTAAGCATACCCAACAAATCCCTCAATATATGAATGTATATAAATGTGTGTGTTTATAAAAAATGCAAAGGGAATTCCATTTTAGGTTTATAGAAAACTCTAAAGAATTATTCAAGTAATGCATATAAATACGAGAATATTGCTTATGAACGTTAATTTAATTATCTTAGTTAATCCAATTTAGGACAAGAACAGGAGTTGTCCCACCTTTAGCAACTAGAGCTACTCGTGCGGCGTGGCCTGCTAATGATGTCCATGTTTCAATACCCTTAAGTAATCCTGTTTCTCAAAGTACGACTCCTATGCAAGTAGATACCCAAGGTATGTGCGTTCATGTTTTTTTTCCAGAAATTAACATGTACATTTGTCCACCTTATTATTGACATTGTTAACAAACCATTAAAATTTGCAGTTCCTGTTAATGATAGAGTGTCATCAAATTCCGCAGTTCCCGTTAATGGTAGAGTATCATCAAATTCTGCAGTTCCCGCTACTGGTAGAGTGTCATCAACTTCTGCAGTTCCTGTTAATGGTAGAGTGTCGCCAAATTCTGCAGTTCCCTCTAGTGGTAGAGTGTCGTCAAATTCTGTTCCTGTTAATGGTAGGGTGTCAACAAATTCTGCAGTTCACGTTAATGAAAGAGTGTCATTTAATTCTGCCATACCTGTTAATGGTAGAGTGTCATCAAGTTCTGCAGTTCCCATTAATGGTATAGTGTCATCAAATTCTGCAGTTCCTGATAATGGTAGAGTGTCATCAAATTCTGCAATTCCCGTTAATGGTAGAGCGTCATCAAATCCTGCAGTTCCTGACCAATGGGAACATGTTGGACATAAGCCACCAAGAACTGAAGTAGAATCTTCTGTGTCCACCAGTCGGATGAATACTGAACCACTTCCATCTACGGCTACAACAGAAAATTCTGTTGATATGAACCTGGAAAATGCTTCTTTCACTGTACCCATCATCAGGGAAACAGTTGAAACAACCCCAGTTGGGGTTAGAGAAGAAACAAGCATTCCTGTTCACCTGACATCGCCTGAGGCGGTTCGTGATTCTGAAAATGTCCACATGGCGGCTGGAAGTAGTGAAAACCCGTTTACATACTTGGTGAACTTGTCAGTCAAATGGGCTGAATCAAAAGATAGAGCATCTCATGTTGAGGGTAAAATCAAGGTAATGTTATCTTTTTGCTTTAATCATGTTATTGTTTGTGTACATGATTTTATTGTATTATGTTACTTATATTATCCGTATAAAACTTTTTAGTGTTTTGTGACTGGAGTTAAGGCATTCCATTATAAGAAAAGGAGTACATATGAGCTTCAAGTATATGTAGATGATGGTAGTTTGATATCTGAGATCCTTATTGATCACAATGTAAGTTCATATTATTCTTATTAAGATATTAACATATTTAAATATAAAAATCCACGTATTTTGGACATATTATAACTCTCATGTCATGGTTTGATTAATCAGATTGTACAGAAAAAGATAGGCCATTCCCCTGAGGAGATAAACACTGCTTTGTCTTCTCCAGATCAATCTAGGGTTCTTAACATGAAGAATATAATGAAACAATTTCAAGATTATTTATTCAATTTTGAGGTCCACAAGCCATTTCTGAATGTATTTGTAATCAAATTTTATGAAGTTATTTATTTGGTTGTTTGATATATGGGTTTTGAATTACAGGGAATAATGGTTGTCAGGATAAATGACGCCTCAAGTCTTCCAGTTGCCATAGAAATGCAGCAGGGTTGTTCTTTATCTGATGCATGGTTGCTTCTTGGAAGATTAAACTCTAGTGATAACGATCAACGTTCACAGCTGGATCCAATTATTCTATCCCCGTAACTCATCATCCAGATATGGGTTTGTTGATACACAGGGTAATAGTTTTCTTGTTTGTGTTTTTATTGCTACATTAAATTCTAATAATTAAACATTTAGTAATTTAGTGGGACAATCTTCTAGTAATATGATAGGAACCCAACCGCCCATACGGATCGAGTCGACCCATTTGAACCCAATATAGTCTCGGGTCAGTACATGGCAGAAGTAGTGGGGAAGGGTTAATTGTTAGTGGCTTAATTATAGGAAGAAGTAACTGCTGAACTTGTGTTTAAATATCAATTTCCTATTCTAGTTTAGGTAGACTAGTATTTTGATCTTTTGTTTGGTGTAACTGAAGACCACCCTTCTTGAATAGGGTTTCTATCTGTACTGTTTCATTAAAGTTATTCAAACCAACTTGTGTGTTTCCATCATAATACCTTAGGGGGGAGATGATTCAGATTGGTTTAAAATGTGAGACGTTTCAATTATAACTATTAAACGTGAAAAGGTAAGTGGATTAAATAACTAGTGTCATTGTAAGGCCATCCCATATGATAGAGGCATATGTCTTTTAGGATGAAGGTTATGGATTCAATCTCATATAATGAATTATGTAATAATAGGAGTAATGCTTTTCAAAAAGAAAAAATAAATATCACAAGCACCGTGAGAACCAATTAATAAATTCCAATCATTCAAGTATTCAACCAATGGCTCTACTGGGCTTGACCTATTAGGATATCCGAAGGCCTAAAGTTATCAAATAATCGTATGTTTTGAAATTAATAAAGTTATTCTATTAATACTTATAACGACTTTGCTTTTAACATATATACTTTGTTTTCATATACATATATCATTTGTGTAGCTACCATAGTTGATTAAGTTCATGGGCTTCTAAAATGGGGTGCTCGGATTGATTCTTTCAAGCCTCTTTTTTAATTCTTCTTCTTAATTTCTTCCTACCAGCTTTAAAAACAATTAATCTATGACATCACCGCGACAAGTAAAAGAACTAGTTTATAATAACAATTATGAATTAATTATATCTAGTCATACTAAAATCTAAATACATTTAATTTTTTTTATTGAACTGCAAGTTTTCAATAAAAGATAGAGACCCCAACAAGACGTTGCGCCTTTTGAACCGAATTACATCCACCTGCCAACCATTTAGAAAGGGTAATTAACAAAACTACAGTTACACCATTTGTGCCAGAGTAATTCATCAATCTCAGTTCTTTGCTTAATCTAACAGAAGGGTAGGTATTTCACTTCGTCAACAAGGCCATCAGAAGACGGGGTTTAAAGTTGAAAATCAGGTTGTTACGACTCCTTCGAATTAGCCAAATAGTCTAATGTAAACCAAGTACACCGCCCTTTTGAACTTCCCGGAGCCTGGCTGTTAAAACGGAACTGTCATTAGTTCTCTAACTGAATACTGACCGGTCATCCGAATCTTCCACCAAGCACTAATCTCCGACCGTATTTTGGTTGCAAACGGACAGCCCCAGATAACTTGTTTCCACCATACCGAAACATAGGGAAAACATTTAATTATATTTTTGTTTGTTAACATAACACTAAGTAGGGTTGAAGGTCAGGCGTGATCATGATGTTTGATGTCATGGTGGTGAGAGTGTAATCACGCCCCTCTCACAAAGCCACAACATACACCTTAATTAAGTAGTCTGTTATAATAACTAACAATTTGATTATCAATAATAAAATTAAAGTACGTGTTTCTAAAGGTTAGTCTGTTATAATAACTAACAATTTGATTATCAATTTGATTATCAATAATAAGATAATAATTTTGATTCGCTATATTGGGGAAGTTTATCTGCGACTGCATCACAACCATGCTTCCTACGTGTCTTGTTGACTTTCTTCAGCCACGTCTTATGTTCTGAGACCGACACGTGGGTTTTGAGTTTTGACTTTGACCACCGCTTCTTCTTCTACACTACCACCTCTACATCAGATCAGCGATCAACTGATCACCATCAGCACTGTCTCCATCCATCGAAATAATCATGGATTTTGTCAACAAACTCCTCTTTTTGGTCGCTTCTATCACTACCTTCACCTCATTCTTCTTCCTCACACCACTTTATACTCTCTTCAAAGCTTTTTCTTACATATCTCGTTCTATCTCCAAAGAAGACGTCGCCGGAAAAGTCGTCTTGATCGTCGGAGCATCTTCCGGCATCGGCGAGGTTCGTAACTTCATTGTCGTGATTTTTATAGAATAGTTTCGCTTCGATTGCTAGGGTTTTGTTTTTGTTTTTGTTTTTGTTGAATTGTTTTGTGTTGATTGAATTGAAGCATGTGGCGTATGAGTACGCTAGAAGAGGCGCGTGTTTAGTTCTTGCAGCTCGAAGAATGAAAAGTCTCCGTGAAGTAGCTGATACTGCTCTATCACTCGGTGCCCCGGAAGCAATCGCGGTTCCGGCGGATGTTTCTGATATTGATGACTGTAAGCGACTGATTAACGAAACTATCAATCACTTTGGGCAACGTAAGTATCATATGTTCATCTACTCCATCTATACAGTCATCTTCATCAATTTATGATATTTGAGATTGATAATTGCTAATTCATTCATCCGGTGGCTAATTGTGCATCAAATAGACAATTGATGTGTTTGCTCTCATTGATTTAAACTAAAATTTGGTATTCTTGAGTTTGATTCTGCTACAACTTGGTGATATAGTCAGTTGTTGAATAAATACAGTGAATCATTTGGTGAATTGTGCTGGAGTGACTTCAATGTGCATGCTGGAAGAGGTAACAGATATTACTAGCATCACACCAGTCATGGTAAGCAGTAGAAACAGTATCAGATCGAATAACATATAACATATAGTCGGTGCGAATGCAGTTGTTGAACATCATGTGATGCATCTTTGTAGGACATAAACTTCTGGGGTTATGTCTATATGACTTATCTGTCAATTCCACATTTGAGGAGGAGCAAAGGGAGAATTGTAGTGATTGCTTCATCTGCTTCATGGATGCCTGCACCAAGAATGAGCTTCTACAATGTAAAAATCCAACTGTTAGTACTTTCATGCTTGTTTTTAGTTTCATAACCTCTTTGCATTATCTCAGGCAAGCAAAGCTGCAGTTGTAAGCTTTTACGAGTCGTTGAGGATGGAACTTGGTTCAGAAGTTGGAATCACAATCATAACTCCAGGGTTGACCGAATCAGAAATGACTCAGGGCAAAGTCATGAACAAAGATGGCGAGATGGTCGTTGATCACGACACAAGAGATGTGAGTCATGTTCTACTAACATCGTTTTAACTCTATTGATTGAACCAATTGATAAAGATTTGTAATATGATAGGCTGAAATGAGTATTGTGCCAATAGAGAGGGCTGCAGCATCTGCACTGGCTATTGTAGAAGGTGCGTGCCGAGGAGATGTTTACTTGGCGGAACCATGGTGGGTGCAGACGACGTTGTATTGGGTGGCTTTTTTCCCTGAGATGGTTGAGTGGGTGAACAACTGGTTCTTGTTAGCGGAGCCTGGGGCCTCACCGAAGGATGCGCCTGGTAAGAAGCTATTGGATGTGCCTGGACTGAGGCGTGTTTCGCAGCCATCTTCTATGTGGTCTTCTAAGATAAAGGAATGATTATTGGTGATACAGTATATATAACATGTTAGATGTTAACTTAGGGAATGAACCATGGAGGTTGTCTTTGTGGTGTGTGGTAGATAAATCAGAGGGGCCAGTTGTTATAGGAAGCTCTCTTTTTGTAAAATATACTAAGGAATATTTATAGCTAATACTAAATATGAGTAACTTGTTGATGTTAACTTTCTCTTGGGGATGAACCATGTAAGGTTGTGATTGTAGTGTGTGTTAATATAACTAGTGTGTCCCAACAAATATATTTTTTTGGAGGGTGATTTATTATTATATATGCATAATTAATTATTACAAGCAAGGTTATATTTTATTTTCAGAGGTGGAATTATCATTATACTTTATTATTTTATTCAAATAAAATAATTTTTAATAAGGCCTATATGTAGCAACCAAGATATATATAAAAATATATACAATTTCATATGAAGCATTTGTTAGTAGATGTATCAACTTTGGTAGATGTATTAACTTTGAGCATCTAGGAAAACCAGAATATCAAAATAAAAAAAGAACTTTTCAACCCATATATTCAAGGAAACGGAAACCATGATAATTTGCGCATGAAATTTACATCAACACACTCTGTTTTCTTATTTAGACACTTGAGATAACAGCATACGATGACTACATAACACTCACGACACAACTTATTCAAGTAAAAATCATGAAGATTGAGGCATACGTTAGTCTGATTTCATCTCAGGTGATTGAATACTCATCGGGTACAGAACGCCCTGAGCTCCTGCAATGTCCAAAATCTTCTTCCCGAAAGTGTCATGCCGAGACTCGCCACCAACTGTCGTCATGTTCGTCAAATGGTTCACCCACTCTACCGCCTCGGGCCACAACACCTTCCACACGTAACTCATCTTCATCCATGCAGGTTCTGTCACATACCGTTCGCCTCTTAGCACCTGTTTCACTATCGCCCTCGCAGTGCCTGCTAGTTTCCCCACCGGAGACAAGTTAACTTGCATCTGATCATAATCAATGATCATATAATCAGCTTTAACTAATGAACCAGTTTTGGTAAAACTAAATAACAAATGATTATCAACGAGTGGATTAGCATACATCTCGAGTCTCGTAGTCGACTACCATCTTGCCTTCGTGAGAAAGAAATTTCCCTTGAGTAATTTCAGACTCTATGAAACCGGGACTCACGAGGGTTATCTTAACATCCGAGCCGAATTCGACCCTCATTGTTTCATAGAACTGTGCTAGTGCTGCTTTGCTTGCCTAAATCATCATGACATATAATGTAAGATGGAAAATTATTATGCATATGTTAGTGTCTTTCATGTAATAAGTAGAGAAAACATATGATATATTAGATAAGAGGAGATTGTACATTGTACAGACTCATTCTTGGAAGAGGAATCCAGGATGCTGCAGATGAAAGCACGATGATTTTGCCTCCACTGTTTCTGAGGTGTGGAGCTGCAAATTTTGTAGTGTAAACCGAACCCCAGAAGTTTATATCCTGTAATATACCGCGATATATTACACTATTAAAAAAAGTATCAGTAAAGAAGTATCATACATATACTGCATGTTTTTATGAGAAGACTAAATGTATGGAATTACCATATTTAACGTAGTACTAGATATGTAATCAATGTTTCCAAAACAGAGCCATATTTAACATACTAAACATAAAACACCTTCTAATGCCATATTGTGCTATACTGGACATATAAGGAGTTTTGATTTATAAAAGTGGGTGTTTTAATATCAGGAGCCGTATTGTTTATATAATAGGGGTGTTGATTTATAATGGTACGACCCGATTTGTGTTATATGGGGGATATTATCACTGTTTTCAAAACCGAACTAGTATTTGAACCAGATTTCAGTTATTTTGTTTTTTTAACCCCTTAAATACCATTTAATAATCTATTAAATATGCTATAATTCTATAAACTCCCTTTTTAAAGTTCATTGCAAATATATAAAAAGGAATATCATTATATTTTATTTCAACTTCATTTAGTATATTTACTATAACTCTATTTGGTTCTTAAATTACTTAGATATGATGTCTGGTTAGGTCTTGAAAAGATCGTTTTTAACTATCGATGGTCACTGGCGGAGCATAGTTAAGACCCAGGGGCTCTTTTTTTCGTCTGTAGTGTTACACTTTAGTCCGGTAGTGTATATTTTTAACCCGGTAATGTAAATTTTTATATAAAACTCGAGTTCGCCCCCTAACAAAAATTAATTTTGCACGTAGGGGACGAGTGTTCAAGCTCCACCAATGTAAATGGTTACTTGATAGCGACGAGGAACCAATTTGGATTTTAAACTTGAGGAAATAAAATAAAGGGGAGTTCACCATGACAGGACGTAACTTCGTGATATCATCTGCTTCTTCCAACATACATATTTGAGAAATTCCAGCATTATTCACCAAATGATCCACTGCAATGATCACCCACACAATACAGATTACATAACTTAAAACTATTGAATTTCAACCGAAACAAATGGATGAAGGTAGGAAGCATTTACATACGTCGATTGAAGTGATGAACCGTTTGATCGACCACCCGTTTACAGTCATGAGCGTTCGACACGTCGGCTCGGATAACTATAACCTCCGGCGACCCGATGTGCCGGCACCGATCAGCCACTTCCCGGAGACGATCTTCTCTCCGGGCACAGAGAGCCAAACATGCTCCTCTGCTAGCATACTCGTAAGCCAGATGCTGCATAGTATGATTTTAATATAAAATTACTCCACAACACATAACTAACACGAAGCAAGCCAACTTCATGCCTAAATTTTTTTCTAGAAATCTATACTATATAATAAATAAAAAGTTTACACAAGACACACGACAATTATGGTGATTTTCCCCTCTTCTCTTCTTTCTCATAGTAAAGGGTAAAAGTTTTAAGTAAATAAACTAAACCTAAATAATCTTCTTATTCTAATAATATAACAAGACTTGGATATCATATCATAACTTAAAATATTTTGTAATTCTTATTTATTTGACATTTATAATTTTATAAATATTTATTATTTCTAATTTTATCAAGATACCATCCAACATAAAAATTTTCTTAAAAACAAATTATTCTAAAAAGTTAAATTTATTTATCTAATAGATAGATACTAACCTAGTAAATATATTTAGGTTTTACTTTAAAAAGTATTAGTAAAATTTTTTAACTCTACTTGTACTAAAACAATTTAGTTTATCGTTACCGGTAGCATCACTAATAAATATTACGATTGGTTAATGAAATTAAGAAAACTATTATAATGTTTAAGTAAAATTTTATTTAAATGAGTAACTAAATGTAAAACCTAAATAAATATTCACCTCAAATTCCCTTGTCACTCTCTATTTGAAAATATTTTGAAAAGAATTTAAGATGAAACATTCTATTAAGTTTTAGATTTTATTATCTATTAGTTTATAGTTGCTGGTGACTAGTACGGATGAATAATAATAGTTTATAATGTAAACTATATACCAAATTGTATAAATCTCTGAAGGCTCTGTTCGTTTATAAGTTTCGACGAAGGAATTCAGTTGAGGTGGATGAGGATATTACCTCGCCGATGCCGGAGGAAGCTCCGGTGATAAGGACGACTTTGCCGGAGACGGATTCGGGGAAAAGGGTGCAAAGGATGCCAAGGCAGAAGTTGAAGAAGAGCCATGGAGGGAGAAAGATCAACATGCTCAAGAAGGTGAAAGGAGGTGCTGCAACATTCAAGAAGCTATTAACCAAATCCATGGCTACTGTTGTGTGTGTATGCGTGTGTGAGGTTGAAGAAGAGATATAATGGTGGTGAATTGTGATGATATTGAGGTCATCGAAGCATATGAAGATTAAGGAGGTGGAGGTGGTCTTCAAAGTGTTGCGTGGAGAGACCAGGGAGTGACACGTAATGCTCTGAGCTTTCTTAGTTTAAGCGGTCATGCTATCTCTTCTATCTCTCTCTCTCTCTCTCTCTCTGTGTTAGAGTTTTGTGATTTATATTTATATTACCAAAAGGTAAAGTGAAAGAGTATATGATTCTGTACTTTCTTCAACTTGTAGTCTTTTTTCACTTTTGCTTTTGTTATCGTTATTATTTTTTTACTACTAATTGGTGTTTAATGTTAATCCCTATTTTATTTAAGGTTAGAGGCAATAAACAAAATATGACTTTGTAGCGTGTGACAAAGTATTTCATATGAAAATTGTAATGTATTATGATTAATCATGTTCTTAATTTAATTATCTAAGTATACAAAAGCCATAACCCGCAATTCAGTATATTGAATTCATATAAATCAAAACATCATGATCGGTTGAGAGAAAGTGAACGTCTTCAAAGGACTAGCTAACGAAAATATTTTATTAAAAATTTATTGTATTATCATACAAGCTATATAAATGCGTACAATAAAACTAGCTTATGTTCGCATCTTTCGATTTCAATGCCCAAATCTATATATCCCCAAATCTAAAGTAGTATACTAACCTAGTAATGTTTAAGATCAACTAATCAAATCCATAATACGAAATTATTAGTAAACAACAACCATGGACTTACAGAAGGCTTCAGCATTCAAACTGTTAACCAATGTAGAATCAGTTGTAACATAATACGCTATTTGTAAGTTCTTATACTACAGAAAGTTGCCATTTCCCCCCTCCACTTTTAGTATGACCTTCAATAATCCTCCAATAAATTTAGATTTTTATCTTCTAGGGAACTCAACTTCAAGTTTCCTTTGTCTATTGACCCTTGCAATAAAATCGTCAGCCAATTTGTTCAACTCCTCTGCAGGCAAACTTTCTTCTTCACACAATTCTGAATCCTCAACTTTTAATTTCTCAGGATCTCTACAATACTTTAAATTGTCCTCATCATGTAGTTCCATAGAGCATGTATTGAGTGTGAGTCCCCTATCCTTTTTAGCCTTTGTCGGTGACAAAACTCGAGGCTTAGTAACCTTGCATTTGTATTTATCATAACAAATATCACTATAGTCAGCATGCAATGCCTTAGATTTGGGGGTGAAAAACTTTGATTCTCCCACAAGAAAGATGACAATGAGGTTACCAACAATGAACAAAACCTTGCTAGTGAAGACGAACGAACATATCTTCGGTAGGGTTATGAAGAAAATGACATTAAAAGTAGCACAAAATGGAGGATACCATAAGGGGCTAGAACAAAACAAGGTACAAGCTAATGCTGTCAATGAGTATAATAGGAGAGTACCCACAAACTGCTGCCTTTTGTGTTTCTTGATAGCTTGAATCTTGTAAGCATGTATTCTAAGTGGATCCATATGAGGTTTGTTTATATGGATTTTGTAGTTGATCATATGCTGAACATAGGGCATTGCTTGAGCTACCTGCATTTATAGTGAAATGAAAAGGAGTTTATCTTGGTGTTTTTTTAGTCACATGCAACTTTCAAGTGGATTCTTTATACCATTGTTTTGCTTTTGAAAAAGTTTTGTTGGAGATGTTGATTGTTTATTGTAGAATTATTGAAGTGTGTCTTTTCCTTTTATAAGTGTTTTTTTTCTAATTTGAAATTTGAATGACTTGTGATAGTTCTCTTAATGAAGTTGGTTATTAAAAGGAGTGTGAAAGATATGGTTATATTTGATTTTATTCATAGATATCTCTTATTAAACCTTGGTTAGCTTAATGACATTTTTATTTAGATTTTATGTAACACATATACAAGATAAATCTGGTATTTGTTGTGGACATAATAGACGTCGGGTTTATAATCCAGGGAAAACATTTCTCCAAACATAAGAGCTTAAATTAGAAAGAAATAGGTTTAGACACCACATCCAATGGATGACCCTATTTAGATCTCATAAACTTGCCCCAGAGAAACTGACCAACAACATAAGCCTCCACAAGTTTGACATTCAAAGCTTTCTTGTCTAATTACCAACCCACCCTCCTTCATGGATTGACAAATGCTGCCCCAAGCAATCCAGTGGTGCCTGTGCTCACCATTGGAATCCCATAATCAATTAGCCATAACACTTTTCATCTTATAAATTCCTGGGTTGTCGCTCTGCTACGTCTGGCCCGTCCTCTAGGCACCTTTGAAAGGCAGGGAGTGTGACAACGTACACGCTTCCCTTTACTCCATACCATAGGGCTTTTTCATCAGTTGCAGGGTTTGGTGGCCCGAAATTGACTTGGCTTCGCCAAAAGGCCTCATCTCTAAAAGCCTGGCTTGCGAGGCGTCCCTCTCGCAATAGAGTTCCAAACCTCACCTCACTCTTGTGACATGCTATGTTTCCCCTCTCTATTCCCAAGTAAAGGGTGACGTTTTGTACGCATTGACCGGAGATGAGAGGAGACATTCATAGTTAAAAGTGCTTAAGTAAGAGCAATCCTTGTGTGAGTGTCTTCTTGCGAAACTTTAATTCTGACAATGAAAAACAATTATGTGAACTCATCTCTAGCAGATTAGAAATTAGTGATATGTATAAGGGTCTAAACGAGTCACGTTAAAATATACACGCCGATCTAATAAAACAGAGGATAATCAAAAACATTTTGTTACACTCAAGAGTTGGAAATGTGTTTAATAAATTCAATACCTAGTTACAAACTAGTTTTGATCATCTGGAATAATTTTTAAGGTACAACAAGAAAGTTGATTTATTATGATGAGACATACTTAATATGTTTGTTTTTTATAAGAAAATTGGTTTAGGAAGCTATTTGAATTTAACTAAAAATATATATATGCATACAGGTGAAATTGCTTCACGGAGAAGCAGCGTTAGTGGCAAACATACTCTAAAGATAGACTTTAGTTGAGGTCTTGCTTTGGTGAATCTAACCATAATTTGAGGGTGGTATTGCGAATAACAACGATCACTTTAACAGCTTAACACATAGAGATTTACTCTACATGTTTGTGGTCATAAGCCAACACAAACTAAAACAAAAAACACGGACTATAGGTAAAAAAAAAATTTATGTATTTTTCGTATATTTATAGAATTATACGTATTTTAAACTTGTTAAAAATATTATTATTATCTAAGTTGTTTATTAGTATTATTATATTATTATTTTCAACTATTATTTATCTCACCTTTTAGATAAAAACAAGTTGATTTGTTTTGTTTTATTTACGGATTCATATCTCAACTTTTAGGATTGGATTTTACAATTAGAGGGTGATTACAGAAGTCCAATAGATATCAGAGTTAAATAATATAACAAAGATTTGGTAAATCCTACACGTACATGCCATTTACTTTTCTCCAGCTTTTGAAAAATGGTGGGTTGCCGATTCATTAAGACTTAATTAACGGTTGCCTTGTCCTTCCGGTTTACTAAATTTAACGATTACACTACTCTATAAATTACTAGCTGGATTAAATTGTGGATTGTAATCTTTCTATTATAATAAAAAAGTAAATGAATGTATTAAGTGTCAACATCATATTTATTCTTAGTAAACTTTTTTGATTTCTCTTACCTACTAAATAACTACATTCATTATTAACAATATTATGTATTTATTATTATATTATAATTAGTTTTTTAATACATTAAGAAAGATATCTTTCTATTAATGTTATTTCTATAAAAATAGTGTTTTATAAAAATAATTTAAAAAAATCAAACTAATTTTACTTAATATTTTAAATTTGGTTTTTGAAGTAAAACTTTTTTTTATAAAAAATAATTAAAATAGGAAGTTATACTAAGGGAATTTCTAAAAATGTAAAAAATTTAAATATTATTTTGAAACAAAATTTTTATATATTTATTATCGTTTAGTTACTTGTATTTATTACTTATACATAATTCCAATCATATCATGTCTTAATACATTGTTTTATAATTAACAAAAAAAAAATCTTTTAATATTTTATTTATTTGACCCGATACACGGGCTTACTAAAGCTAGTGTTCAATAAATAAAGTATTAAATAAAATAAGATTTATTATTCATTTAAAATAATATCCTTAGATAATATATGATTGAAATTATATACGAGAATAAAAATAATAAAACAATAATATTAACTTTTAAACTATTATTATTATTATTTAAAAAATTTGTTTCAAAATAAACTATTTTAAAAAAGATATATCATTTTAAAATTTTATTGTTACAACTTTCAAGTTAAATAAAAACACGAATGTTATAGTATTCATATCTTAAAATTTTTAGAAAATATCATTTTAAAATTTTCTTATTTTTCGTTAATAAAAGTTTTACTTTTTAAAAACACGAATGTTATAGTATTCATATCTTAAAAAAGTTTGTTGTTTTTATTTAATAAAAAAATTTTCTTTGGAAATAAAATTAATAATTAGATTTCTTAATTAATTAAAAACTATTTGTAATCGAAAAACGAATTAAATGATATCATAAGAGAGAAAATTTTGATGAGCAGAAATTCAATGTTGGCACATGTAACTTTTTGTTACTATTTTACTAAAATAATAAAATGTTTATTATAGAAAAAATATTTAGTATCAACTTGGGTTGTTTCAGTAAGTTTCCCTCTCTTCGTCATTTAACATGAAGTTGTAGATTTTAAAACCCCTACAGCAAAAAATACAATAATGACGTGATGCATGTTTGTTGAATATTTGAAAGTTTCTTATTACATAAGATTATAACTTAGATATAAAAAAGAAAAAGAATTTGAATATTATAAGGTCTTAAGATCTAATAAACTTCTTTCAGTTCGTAGGTGTGAACATATTTTTTCACACGTCTTGATATTTAGTCTTTGAGAAATGACCGAAAAATGTACGTGTTCTCGGTCACATGTATCATCTTAAAATAATAAAGGACAAATGACCGAAAAATGGGTAATTAAAGCAAAATTTGAGAAAGCAAATGTATGGATTTAAAGGCATTGTCTTTTCCTTTATTTCTTCAAAAAAAAAAGACAAAGAGGAATAAAGTTAAGGGGTATTCGATTCCGTAGACGTACCCATCCCCCGTGCATCTCAAAAGATATATGGATTATTATTAAATTAATGTAGTTTCCACCTTGTTTCCATATTTGTCATAATTTTTATCGATTTAAGTTTCATGTATGTTTGTTTAATAAGTCATTCGTCCAGCCCACAGGAAGGTTATTTGTCTATTTACAAGTATATTCATTTACAAATTAAGAACTCAATTATGCCAATTTTCAACGAAACCGTCATAATCTTATTCAATCTTGTTAGGCTTGTTGATAATATGATTTGATTCTTAATGTTATATAATTTAAAGTAAATAATAATAACGGAAACCAAAAGTCTAATGAAATAACTACATCAAAACACTTGAAATTTCAACATAACTACAAACCATAAATATTGGAGAAATACATTCCTGCTAATTTTTAAAACAACACATTGCTCAATATACGAACATTCATAGTAACCTTCTCATCTTTATTTTTATATTTACACTAAAAATAATATTTTTTATTCTATCTTTTAATTTAATAATATTTTTTATATATTTCTTCTTATTTTTTTTTTCACAACCACTTCTAAAAAATATAAAAAATTTATGGGGTCGGGTTTCCCAAATATGAAGATCACGATACAATCCTCATAAATTTTCTTTTTTCTTCACTCACAACCACTAACCATCATCCATCGTAATATATAGGACACGTTCACGTAAAAAAAATGACTCTGCTGCCACCACCACACCAATTTTGTTGACCATGACTTGCTTGATGAGTGTTTAGTGTGGTAAAAAACAATGCATTACTGAGATACTCACAACTCAAAAACTTTAGAGAAAAGTGCCTAGGGGGAAATGAATGGCGACATATTTCACGTTTTAAAAATATAGATAAGATTTACTTTGGAGCTGAGAGATCAAATGATCGTATCTTCTGGTGACTTATTTTAAATAACTCATAACCCATTTTTTTAAAATTTATATACATGCATCTTGTAAAATTTCAAACTTCAACCTTAGATAAAACACACATTACAATCAAGATCCCATTTTAAAAACATTTTTAATATTATTCAATTCGTGTAATGTAATATGTATGTATACTTGAAATAGTATGAACATCACAAATCCCTTGTCATTATGATTACACTATCCGACTCTTTATAATTAACTACATGATAACAACGCCACATGTCGATACACAAATGGTCTAGTAATCAAGGAAAAAAATTGTAGTGCTTTTTAGTTAAAATGTCACCTAAATGTCATGTAGATAAAAAAAAAAAACATTTTACTAAAGCACATTTTAAATCAAGTGTAGTGATTAACTAATATTTGGAGCCCTTGATACAATAATTTAGGAAAAATTGTGTTCGGTGCCGTTAAAGGCTTGGAGTCGTATGAATACAGATCCCTTTTTAAATAGCTTGTATCGGTGTTTGGAGCCCCCTTGTGTACATAACTACGTATCATTATATTTGAAGCCCAAAATACCTACGACGTATAGTCTTACTGCATCGAATGGATCCAAGTCGATGTAATCTAACATCATATACTATAACACCGGGTCCCGTATCCATATGTACCGGAGAAAGTAATGGACCCATTGAACTCATAACCCAATTTGTGATCCATGAAATAGCAGCCCATATACCATCATTCTTCTAAAACCAATATTATAACATATATGATTACAATTGTATATTTACAATACAAAAGTTTAGGAATGAGTAATTTCTCGCACTACCGAACCGACCGGATCAGGTTAGGAACAACAAACCGACCTGGATCGGGTTAGGAACCGAAGGATTGGGAAATTAAATACTAGCACCGGACTAGGTTTAGCCTGGGGTGTATAGAGTAATTCGGGTCGGTCTTAATAGCGGTTCCACACTGGACCGCAAAGCTTTGTTTGGCTGCTTCCAACGTCGTCTCGTCATGCAAATGGTTGCATTGAGTTTGACATATAAGCTTTAATCTTAGGGAACTCAATTGGAAACAATAAATTCAAATCAGAAATAATAGGATGTTTGAGAGAAAAAAAAAACGATGGTCAACTTGAGGTGATTACCTCTTTCACGAAATTCTCTAGATTTAAAATTTTTAATTGGAAATTTGTCATTCAAAATCTTGTTTATTTGGTAACCAAACTAAATTAAAATTGGAAACTAAATTCTTTATTCTCCTACTTATTGAATGTGAAACAATTTATTGAAATATTTAAAATTAATATTTCAATTCTTCTAAAAAATTTACCAACCAAACACCTCAAAACTTTGACAAGATTTTATGCCGATTCCAATTTGAATTCAAATTCAAATCCCTTCGCACAACACTGTGAAACAATGTAATAGGAATTTATAATCGGATCGAACTTAGATGGTCTTTTCGGGTTAGTGTTACGACACAAATAAGAGAACTAATCTTAGACCAGTTTGGTACTGAGGGAGGGAGCAATTTGACCTATCAAATTCACATTTATAACCATACAATAAATGTAAGAAAAAATGCTAAACCTTAATGGTTTTAATCCCTAACATTCTACCATCCTAATAGGCCAACGTCCGCAATGATCATGCCTAGTTCCTTATAAACCATTACTTTAAGTTTGGCTCGGAGATCAATGTTAGGAACCAATCAAAAGAAACTATTAGTCATCATAAATTGACAAGACAACTCCTTTGATCTATAGTCTCTGATCTGTTATCCATACAACTGATATAATATAAGTCTCATATATTACAACAAGGAATGAGACTGAATAGAAATGATAAAGATAATTTGGAGAAGACAGAATGGACCATAATTGATTGTCTTCTCGGTCCCAGGTCGGTCCGGTTTCTCAGGTTTCACGGGCCCGGTTGCATACCCCTTTTGTACCCAAAAAGTTAGACCCTCAAAATAGTCTCTCAAAACATACAACAATATAAGTAACGAGTGCAAAACGAAACCAATTGATTTCAGTTCAGTAGTTCACGACTAATTTGTTTGAATTGTTTCAGTACAAACTGTTGGAACTTTGTTTAAATCCATGTGTGGGATTTGTCCCACATTGGAACCAAGGAAGAATACTTCCTTACTTATAAAGAAAAATCCACTTAGTCATTCAAATGGATCACCAATTGGGCTAATGTGGATGGATTATGTGTGTGTATGGTTGGATTAATCAAATGGATTATAAAATATATAATTAATGGTCAAAGATTTGGGGCTCTTGGGGTCTCTAAGACCAATAAATTCATTTTTATATTTTAATACGAATTTTAATTTTTTTTAATAATATTTAATAATGACAGTTAAATAATCAATAATAATTGGTTTGATAGTTAATTCAGTTTAACTGTTTTTGTCAACCTATATATATAAATATTCTGGGAGAATAACTACACCAGAAATCTTACACACAAAAATTCGTTCTTGGGATTCATTCAAGAAAGGGAGTATAGCGATTTTCGTCAGAATCAAGCATTCGTGTTGATTGATTGTTGTATCCTCAAAACAGATCCGATCACCGGAATTTTCTGTTTTAGGACACTGCATTGCATGCCTCAATCTGTGTTTTCTTGTAAACAAATTCGTGTATTCTACAATTCAAGTACGTTTACTATATTGCTCTTGTTTAATTCAAAGTTAATAGCATAATTTGTCTATATTTATTTCGAATACTTGAGTGTAAATCTGTTCATTGATAATTTTGTCATAACAATCTAAATCAAAAATCAAAAACGTCAAGAATGGATCAACAATCTATAATCAAATCACATGTGAAAAAACCTGAGAAATTCAAAGGTTCTGATTTTAGAAGATGGCAACAAAAGATGTTGTTTTATCTAACAACACTTCATGTTTCCAATGTTCTCACTGATGAAATTCCTCCATATCCTAATGGAGAATGACAAAATCCACCAACTGCTGCCCAATTGACATAACATACAAAAGCAGTGGAATCTTGGAAGTTGAATGAATACAATTGCAGAAATTACATTCTAAATGCCCTTGATGATTCCTTGTATGATATATATTCTACGTTTACAACTGCAAGAGAAATCTGGGAATCACTTGAAAAGAAATACAAAACTGAAGTGGCATGTTCGAAGAAATTCATGGTTGGAAAGTTTCTGAATTATAGAATGGTGGATACTAAATCTGTCCTTAAACAAGTGGAAGAACTTCAAGTAATCGCTCATGATCTTGAAGTCGAAGGTATAGGTATAAACTCTAACTTTCTTGTTGGTTCAATCATCGAATTCGAGGAGTGTGTGTTCTGTAATTGAAATTAGAGCTACAGAGGGTTCGAAGGAACATAGAAGAATGTTTACCCTTAATTATATAGCATTGATTTGATCGGTTGTACTACGAACGAGTTAAATTTATGAATCGATTATTCGGTTTCGAATACACACCCTTAATTATCAAGTGAATTCAATTCAGTTCAATACAACATTCAAAACTGATGCAAAGAAGTTAAGGGGCGGTTTAATTGCCTTTTACGCGTGTTTTGGTTGGTTTGATGGTCGCCGGAGATGGTGACCGGCGACAAGGAGGAGCCGACGGGAATGGGGGTTGGTTTGGGTAATTAAATAAATTTTCCCATATGGTCCCTGTGCTTTTACTAGCTTATCATTTTATGATCAAAACTTTTAAACAAGGTTTTAATAATTACATTTCTAACCCTATACTTTACAAAATCCAAACATTAGTTGATATTTATATATTTATAAAAGCATTATAAAAATTATAGGTCTTGCCAAATATTTATTATTTACTTGTTAATAATATACATATATATATATATATTTATCTTTTTTTTATTCTCTTAGAAATTTTAAAGGTTTAATTTATTTTTTATATAATAATTAGGATTTATAAATGATGTATAAAACCTCATAAGTTTACCATTAAACTTTATAAACTTCTATACTTTATAAGTTTTGTAGAAACTTTGGAATATAATTATTTTCTTTATATTAACTCATAAAGAACAATTAAAACTATATAAATTTATAATTCTTTACTTTATAAAGTATAAAAAAATTATTATAACCTGTTTAAATTATTTAATAAATAGAAACTAAGTAAAGAAATTTTTAAGGTTAAACCACACTTCTAATTCATATAATTCATTAGAATATATAAAAATAAATTTGATAATGAAACTTTCTTCGTAGGTAAGTTCAAAATGGGTTCGGATTTTGGTTTATAGTTTGAAAATTGGCGGATGTTACAGCTAGGTTGTCACTTTGAGCAATGAGCTCTAACATTTTTGGGACTAGGGATGTTTCTACCCCAGAGAAGCCAACAGTAGGCTTCCTCAGGATTTTAAAGATACCGGGCTTCATCTGTCCCAATTTAAGAATGTTACATGTTTCCCTTAATTGTGAGCCCAGTTCACAGTTAAGAATGTACTAGACATATCTAGAAAACATATAATATTCTAAGGAGTCTAAGTTAGCAAGTAAATTGATATAAACAAACTAAGAATACCTAAACTTGACTCCCTGAATCATTCCATGGATGATGAAGGAGAGATCCTCAGGAATCTGGTCCCATCCACCATGCTTGTTTGATAAGTTGTGGATGGCCACATGGAGCAGGAATCTTCATTGGGATGAGACCTTCCCTTTCCAAAGGTCTTTACAGATAAATCTCCCTCATATCCCATCTGCTCAAAGGAATGATTAACAGCTTCCTTTGGGAAGAACACCTCACCTTCTTCATCATCCAGCTGAAGATGCATATTGATGATGGCCGGAGTGATGAAGACTGTTCTCCCCTGCACTGTGGCAGACGGTGCCTTCTCCCTATCCATAACAACCTCTTGGCAGGTTTTTCAAAATTCTAGCAGATGATCCTTATAGAGTGGAGGATCAATGGTTAGGGAGGTGAAGTAGTTAGACAAAGCTAAGAATCAACAAACCTTTGAGAAATAAGGATCTTCTCAGAGCTTAACAGAGCAACCTGATTATGTTGTTTGTGTAGCTGCATGGTAAAGTTGGGATCATTTCTGTGAGCAAGGTTGGCCATTTTGAGGTAGCTTAAAGATGAAGAAAGAAGGAATAAATAAATTTCAGAGAGAAATTTGGGTTTTTAGGTTTGGAGGAAGAACAGATGATAGAAAGAGGGGAAAACCGTTGGGTTTATATGTGAGAGGGATTTCAGATAAAGTTTAATGAAAGAGGATAAACTTTGAAATCTGGATGTCGGTCCCACCTCTGAAAAAATAGTTTACTTTTGCTCAAAGGTAGTTTTCTTGGAAGTCAAAAAGCTTCCGAAGGTTAATTATCTTCGTAAGTTTTTAATTAAAAAGCTTCCGAAACTAAAATGACTTCGGAAGATTTTCCTGAGAGTTTTTAAAATTTTGCTTTGGAAGAGAAATTAAAACTTGATTGCTTTGTATATAGAACACAAAGCTTCCGAGAGTTAATTTTGCTTCGAAAGTAAATGGTCCTTAAAATAAGTAAGTGTCTGAGACAAGTATTTAAGCTTCGGAAGATAGATCTGAAAGCTCTTCCGAAGGTAAATTTCTTAGACAGTTATTTATTTTGAAGGCATGATTTGATTCTAAAGTTAAAAGAATAACTTCCGAAGTATCAGAAATTTTCAAGAATCTAAGGAAAGTCTTCAAAAAGAAATTTTCATCCAAAAAAACATGAGCTTATTAAAGTGATAAACTAGACAACTTAGGACACACATATTTTAATAAATAATAAGAATTAGTTTTAAGAAAAGCTTACTCAAAGTTGATCATCCCAATAGCTGATATTAGATATTTAAATCTTTGTTCATCAAAAGATTTTGTAAACAAATCAACATATTGTTCATATGTGTGAACTTTGACTAGTTTAATTAATCACTTTTCATAGTTATCTCTTATTAAATGATACCTGATATT